>CM062607.1:18143178-18406958 GCA_031470985.1 Agastache rugosa
TAACTGTGGAACCAGGGTTTGATCTTTTCAACTCATCAGCATATTCCCAAAGTTTGGAATATTGCACATCAGGATCCCCCTCTAGTTTTTTAATAGCTAGCTTCTTAGCCCTATATGCATGCTCATTGGATATTTCACAACCTAGCTCTTGCATAGCATCTTGCCTGAACACTGTGACTTTCCTCTTCTTATCAGTCATGAAGTTCTTCAAATACTTGTCACACAACCATGGAGCCTTCATATTCTTAACATGAAAAACTTCATCACAAGTGTGGGTGCCAACATACTTCCTAATTTGAAAAGTTTCTTCATCTTCAGCCTTTATTAAATGGATAGCAAAGTTGCAGGCCTCATTATCACATTTTACATACATTCTTGTAGGGGCAGATTTAGTGAACCTGAGTGTTCTTTTATGTTTAATAGCATGAGACTGAACTGCACGTTTAAAGACATTCTTAGAGCTAAAAATCATTCCTAATGCAAAGTCAGGTTCAAATATCACATCATTATTAAACACGGGATAATGTGGTTCCTTTTCCTCACCATCAGAGTCTTTATGCTCATCAAAATCTGCACCAAAATCATTCACAACATCAGGCTCAACCTCAGACTCTTCCCCAGAATCAAACACCTCGAGGTCTGCATCCTTTGTCGCATTAGATTCAAATAATAAATCATCATCATAATCCTCACTATCTTCTTCTGCCATATTGTAATCACTGTCATATAGGGAATCATGATCATCATCATCACAAATAGTCTCACTCTCTTTTCTAGAACTAGAAGATCCCTCCCCTGAAGCTTTTAGCAAATCTTGTCCAAGTTTTACTCGAATAAACACTGAACCAAGGGGAACATCTACACCTTTTCCTCCTGCCCCTCTGTCAGTCTCACTCACCATATCCCCTGCGCCTTCTTCCCCTCTGTCAATCACCATATCCCCTGCCCATTCTTCCCCTCTGTCAATCACCATATTCCATTCAGACACATAAAATACAACCTCTCTTCTACCCAAATTATCTAAACAATATTGCCTTACTTCTTCATCAGTTGATAAAGGCATCATGGTGTTGTTAATTAACTTATGCACCATAATATCTCCATCCATTAGCAACCACTCACACAAGCTGTTTCCTAACGATGCTAAGCTTAATTGCTTAGCCACAACTTTGTCCAATACCATTTTACTACCCCCAGTATATTTAGCTACAGGAGAAGCAACAAATTTACCACCATGATGAATAATTAAACTTATATACACACCAACCGGTTCTGCACAGAAAAATCATAAAAAATTTACATTTCAGGCCCACCAACAATATTTAAAAATTCACATTTATTCGGGACCACATACAATATTGGACCACAGACAATATTGGACCACCAAAACAGCAAATATACATCATAGTATATTCATAAAAGCTAAGCACAACAGAATATATAAGAATAAAATACTTACTATACATAGGAGGAGGCCTATTGTTATATTTCTTGTCCCTCACAGTCACCATTTTTCAGAGCTTCTTTCACCGGAGAAGATGGATTTCAAGGTTTGAAGATGCGAGGATGGAGAATGCTGCTATATCACTCACATCGATGTGACTTTCAAACGGGAATCAAGGTTCTTGCGATTTGGGAGAATTAGGGTTCTCTGGTTTTGGGGAAGATGAATAGGTTTGAGTTTTTTTGCTAAGTTAATCCCGCTTTTCATTTAACACGGTGATGATGTGTGAGCCACATCATATTCGGGCTCCACCTGGCTCGTCACGTGCGCCACACGTGAGTTTAAGCCCGAATGGGCTGAAAATAGTCCTACGGTCGAAAACATTAAAAGATTTTGTCCTACTTTCACAAGCCCGAAAATTTTTATCCTGAAATTGCAAACCGCTATAAGATAAAGTCCTAAAATATACTCTAGCTCTATATATATATATATATATTTCTCATCTTTATATGAGTACGTAGGAACCATGCATTTTTATCACACAAGTTAATGCACAAATTGCATTATTTTAATACATAAACATATGTTTTGATTAAAGAGTCGAGCGAGGGGAGCCGAAGGCCTCGGAGCGAGCGAAAGGACATTAATATTGTTACAATCATTATCTATAAATTAAAATCAGAGACGAAGGCGGAGACAGAAAAAAAATTGCTTCGCTATATTTGTGCATTAAAGTACTGCATTTTGTGCATTTCCGAAGTTATAAAAATGCATGGTTCCTACGGACTCATATAAGAATGAGTTCCTACCAGATCCACACCATATATATATATATATATAAGAGCAATTTCTTAGGTGAGAAATAATAACAAATCTGGACCTTTGATCTTTGTTGATCTACGGTCCAGATTTAACCGTGCATTTAGTTACTACTCCCTCCGTCCACAATAAATTTGCCACATTGTGGATGACACGGGTTTTAATAATTTATTGGTTGATTGTATTGTGAGTGGAATAAGGGTCCCACTTTTATATAGTTTTAAATTGTGTTGTGAGTGGAAAAGTAAGTGAAGTGTGTGGGGTCTATTACTATAAATGGATGTGGCAATTTTTTTGTGGACGGACCAAAAAGGAAATTGTGGCAAATTTATCGTGGACGGAGGGAGTATAATTTATGCATTTAAATGTTAATGCATTAAGTTATTGTAGTTTACGTATTAAAATATTTATGGATTTAGTACCTGCATTGTATGCATTTCCGATGTAATAAAAATGCATTGTTCTCACGTTCTTATATAAAGATGTGTTCTTACCAGATCCGCTCCCTAGATAATGATGGACTTGTCAATGTTTAGAAGCTGGTCCAGATGAGCCTCGGCTTTTCTCATCAAGGATGATTAAGTACCCGATCTAGCGCTCTTATACTCATTTCAGGGTTGTCTCTTTTTCTACCGACGAGTGCTCGGGTTATCAATCTTCGACTCTTCAGCAGCCGACCAACCCTGAGAAATCCAACTCTACCGTGACTTCAACTCTTCGAGCCCCAGAGATGCTCGTATCAACTTTGGCACCCATTCAAGAGAATCCAACAGAGGATGATACAGTAGCCAATCAGCCTTATCATTGAAATAGGGCGAGGCTCGATGCTCGGAATTGTGTTGTTCACATGATGATGTTGTGGTGGGTTTTGAGGCAGCCTAGCGATACCAGCTGGGGAGGGCTTAACCCTGTTCAAGTTAGGGCGATCAGTGAGGCTGCGAAATAAACCAGCCTCACTGAGTGGGATAGTGGCAGCATGGCTGCAACCGAAGGAGAAGGCATCAGAATGAAATTAGGATTGAAGTAGGGTTGATGTGCAACGAGAAACAAAAGAAGACCCTGAATAGTCTAAAGTTGGTCCGGTGAGAAAATGACCGCATGTAGACTAGGGTTTGTAAGTAGCAGTGTAGAAGGCACAACAACGACATGAGAAAGCTATATGTGAGTTAGGTGAGGGAAATTTGTATCACCACCAGTCGTGAGGACTGGTGGCGGTGGCGGCAGCAAGTTGGCTGTCATGGCACACGACGGCCACAAAGAAGGAAAACCAAGTCATAAAATTAATTTCTTATTAATTTTATGAAACACGTACTTATGTTCTCATCGTTCCAAATGCATAAATTTTGAAGAAATTAAAGGATCAATATAAAGGGAAGTATTCGTAGGTATTTATAGTGTTAGATTTTGCCGTATATGGGCCTAGTTAGTTTTTAGGCCTTAGAGCCCTTTGTTTCAAGTCATTAAGCATGATTGTGTCAAGCTCAATAAGAAGGATATAGAATGATTCACATCATAGTTAGAATATTTTTTTTATCTAATATAGTAAAAAAATTGCATACTGAAATTGTGGTAACATAGACAAGATAATATATATCATAAAATTATGCATGTGAATAATTTAAAAAATTTGAGTTATTTTATATTAAGTAATTATATTGATCAATTGAAATTCTATTTATTCATATAACTTTATTTTTTTCAGCAAAATAAATGTCTACCATGCATTGCACAGGGTGACATACTAGTACACTATGCATAAAAAAATAGAATTTTGGAGCAGAACTAGCATTGTACGGGAACATTTTTTTAAATCAATATTAATTCAATTATTATTCTTAAAAAGATATTACATTAATTCAATTATATAGATATCGTAATATTGTAAACTCCAAAAACAATGCTATTTTTGGTAAAATTTATTAAATTATGTTTTTTTTTATAGCCATCTTACCATAATAAATCATTTCAAAAATAATTGTTAGGAAAATTCTAAAGTTTTGATTTGATACCAAAATCCAACTGACTCCAACCTAGTAGATGTTTGCACAAGCCTAAGTTATTTTTTCCAGCTCGCCTGTTTGAGCTTTAGATTTTCTAAGTTTACAGGAGAAGACGCTGAAAAAAGCAGAAGACACAGCTGAGTGATCAGCTGGAGCAAAGAACAGCTGAGAAGTTTTCCAGCTGAACAGAGTTCATGCAAAGCAAAGTCAGCCCAGGGACACAAAGAGCTGACTTAAGCGAAGATCTAAGGAAATTGAAGAAGAGATCCAAACGGAGCCAAGAAAGCTGAGCTGACTTAAGAAGACTCAGCAGAGCAGATCCATCAGAGTTTATCCAGCTAAGCAGACAGAGCGGAGTTAACTCTGAAGTCATCCGATCAAGTCAGAACTCATGGATCAGCTCAGAATTCAAAAGACAGCTCCTAAGACAAGATCTCGGTGTCAGAAAAAGTTAATAAACCTTGACCAATGAGGAATCGACATCTCATCATCCTAGAAAGACGAACCTAGGATCTGACACAATAATGAAGACAGATGAAGATCCGCTCAATTGCAGATTGGCAAGTCAAAGAGTATGTAAGATTCAAACGACTCTTCCAACGGCTAGTTTTCAATCTCTACCTATAAATACCAGTCTTCATCAACATAATCAGACACGAAAAAACTCTCCTAAAGCTTTTAACATCTCTGAAACTCTCAAGCATTCAAAGCTCTCAAGCAGCCCATAATCCTTCGAAGAACACTTAATCTTAAAGTGTTTCTTGTTTAGAAACTGCTTCAGTTTTTCGTCTGTAATCTAGGCAGAAATCTTTTCATATCCTTAGCCTAGTTCTGAACGAGTTTATCTAACTCAAAAGTTCTTCATTGTAAGAACTCGTTCACAGTTGGAACCCCAAATCCAAACCCTTCTTTATCCAGAAAAGGTTAGGTTAAGGTTACGCTAGCTCGAAGCACGCAATTCGAGTGTGTAAGGTTTTTCAGTACCCGGAAACTGAAAGGATTCAGGCTTCTACAGTGCCCGTAAACTGTTGGAACACAACTCTGGTTTGAGCTGCGAAGTTACTTGGTACTCGTTAAACCAAGTGGTCATCCTTTAGTGGATTTACCAGTTAACTCTGGTCGTGGATATAGGAGTAATTTCTCCGAACCACGTTAAAACCCTGTGTTCTTTATTGCTTTAATTTTCTTCTGCATTCTTTATTAAAGAACTAACAGCATCGAGCATATCTTATTTTACACTGTATTTTCTCTGGCTGTGTGACCCAGCCAGCTGCATTTTCAAAATTTCTTAACTTGTCTAAACCGCAAACTGAAATCTAAGTTTTTCAGCTGAGTTTTTCTAACTGAACGAGCTAAGTTTTCAAACCACCACTTTCCACACCGCTAGCTGAGTTATCAGTCCAGCTGACCATCTTCCTTAGAAGTCAGCAGGATTCATAACTGAGCTCTCACTCAACTCAGTTTTAACTTGCAAAAGTTTTCTAAAGTTTCATCTTCAGTGTATTCACCCCCCCTCTACACCAAAGACCTCGTTCCGGGACCATCAATTATTTACCAAAAAATAACTAATTGTTGAGGCAAAATACATAGCAAATCTCTAAAATATGGGATGATTTATTTTCTAAAAGTGTATACTAACGAATTCTCCGAAATTCAGAATTTATGTGTAATTTATTTATCTCACGAGGCTCATTTCAAAATCGTTTCTAATTTATTCATTTTAAATAAGCATGTGTATAAATTTTCTAGACACTTTTAACTAAAAATAAATAAATTATGAGTAAAATATAAAATAGAACGTAAATATATGTATTTGTAGAAACGAGAGGGGGTGTAGGGGGTCACAGCTGAAAACCACCCCCCGCCACCCCCCCCCCCCCCCCCTCCCACCCCTGCCCGCCCCGAATTTAAATTTTTTACATGGGTATTTTAGTAATTTCATAATATAAATTAATTAAATTAATAATTCATACAATTTTGGTGGGTTTCATTCAATTAAACACTACTACAATGCAACCATCTATGCAACTCTGCTGCCCGTCGTTACAGTGTCGTTGGTCGCCGACTTGTCGGCCCGACCTTGTCGCCGCCCGAGAATATCAAACTTCATCGTGCCCAGGTCCGATGTTATTCTTCTTTTCAGTATAGGTTATTTTATAATTTGTTGGTGTTTTGATTTTTAATGTATCACGAAAATTGTGGTTTGTGGTTTGATTTTGTTACTTGCAATGTTTCGTTTTCGTACAAGCCCACAACTGAATTTGTCATGTTTTTCTCTCTTTTGATGAATTTAATAGAGGCCAAGAATTATAATAATGTCTCTAACAATGTTACTGAATTCTCTTATCATTGGTAATTATGTTTCAAATTTATGATTAGTATTATGGGAATTATATTTTTGGATGGTTTTTTTATGCTTAATTTCCATAATATAATAATGTAAACACAATATATCAATTGGAACTAGGAACCTTTTTTTGAATTAGAATTAACTTCTCTTCATGTAAACAAGGAACACCCTTTCACTTGAAATTATATTCTGATTGTTATTTGTATTAAAATTATATTTGTATTTTCAGTATCTAGCAACCAACAATGATCCAACGTAAAATGGATCAATGTTTGAAGTTCGTGTCTGAGAGACGAAGGGAGGACGGGGACACAATGTCTCCAATTGTGGATGGTTCATCTTCAACAGTTAACGCACCTGTACTTGTGCAATCTCAAACATCATCGAAGGAAGTGGATATGGAACTTGATCGGCAACCTCAAGCATCATCGAAAACTGAAGTTGATTTAGAAAATCTTGCAAGTGATCAAGAACTACAACCTAATATAATGGGCTTTCCACCGAACTCTAGTGAAAAGATGCGTAGAGTTTACTTATTAAAAGGTCCTTGTAACCCATATAATCATGATTTTCCTCAAAGAAAAGAAGGAAATCGAAAGCGCAAGTTTGCTACTTCTTGGTTTAATGATTACAAGCTAGACATGGTTGGAGTATAGGATTGCTAAAGATGCAGCTTTTTGTTTATATTGTTATCTTTTCTCATCGGAAGTAGTGGAAAATGACATGATGCTTTTGTATCCAAAGGGTTTAGTAATAGCGTAAGAAATAATGAGTCAGATGAATCCTTGAATTAGATGAACTTTATTAATGGCTTCTTGCAATGATGATATATCTAATGTTGTACTGAAAAATGCTTCACAGAACCTCAAACTTACATCATCAGATATTTAGAAAGATATCATAAATGTAGCTGCAGTTGAGACAACTAATGTTATTATTAATGATATTGAAAAATGAGTTTTTCTCTATATTAGGTGATAAGTGTCAAGATGTATATGTCAAGGAGCAAATGAGTGTTGTTTTACGTCATGTAAATAAGAAAGGATGTGTCATTGAATAGTTTCTTAGTGTTGTGCATGTTAGTGATACAACTGCAGCTTCACTTGAAAATGCTATCAACTCTTTTTTCTCTACTTATGGATTAAACATTTTCAGTTTGAGAAGGCAAAGATATGATGGTGCAAGCAACATGAGAGGTGAATTCAACGGGTTGAAAGTTTGATACTTAAGAGGTATCCCAGTGCTTACTATGTCCATTGTTTTGCTCATCAGCTTCAACTTACAATTGTAGTTGTTGCTAAAAAGCATTCACGCATTCATCGGGTCCTTTTTTAATAATGTCTCACACTTATGTAATATTGCGAGAGGTTCTTGTAAGCACAAAATTATGTTTCGAGAGAGCTAAAGAGAGAAGATTATTGAATGCATTGCAAGTGATGAAATCAAGATTGGAAGGAAATGTAACCAAGAAATTGCATTGAATCGACATGGAGATACTCGTTGGAGTTCCCATTATGCTACTCTCTTAAACTTGACGTACTTATTTGCTTATGTTCTTAAGTTTCTTGAGTTTGTCGAGCAGAATGGTAATGATGATGCACATAGAGGTGACGCTATTAATTATTAGATGTTATGAATCGATTTGAGTGTTTTTTTTGTTACAACTTGATGGTAACGACGAAACATGTAGTTAGGTGTGGGGGGTGAATACACCAAGCTTGAAAACTTATTTAAATTAAAACTTTAAGAGTGAGTTGTGTATCATGATGACTTCTAGAGAAGATGGTCTGCTAGACTGAAAACCCAGCTTGGTGCGGAATGTGATGGTTTTAAAAGCTACTCGTTTACTTAATGAGAATTCCTTCAAACTTTTAGTTCCAGTTTTCTTTTAGTCAAGTTATGTAGTTTGAAAGTTGTGTTGAATGCTTAGTTAGAATGCAATAAATAAAGAATAAGAACACAACACAATTTTAACATGGTTCGGAGAACTTCACCTACGTACACGTACCAGAATCTCTCTGATTAATTCACTAACTTGGATTCTCATGCTTTCACGAGTAGCAAGATAACTTCTCGGCTCAGCCTAGAGCATTCCTTACAAATTTCTCGCTTTGTAACAATGATCCTCTCGACTTACTTGCTCGAGATCAACGAGACCTACTATAGAAAAAAAATTAGACGGAAAGACTGAAAGACAACTTAATTTTAGTATATAAATATAAATTGCAAGTATTGGTATCCGTTGGGAACCACGCTTTTGCTAAAAGCATGTACGTGTGATATGACGTTGGAAATGGGGACATGAGATGCATCAATGTTGGGAAAATTAATAGAGTTTTGATTTGATACCAAAACCCAGCTGACCCCAACCGAGTAGATGATTGCACATGCCTAAGCATTTTTCAGCTCACCTGTTTGAGCTTATAGAGTTTCTTAGTTTACAGGTAGTCACTGAAAACAACAGAAGACTCAGCAGAAGACACAACTAAGCTGGACCCAGCTTTTGTATTTAGCAGAACAGACTCAGCAGAGCAAGACCAAGCAGAGTCAAAGACCCAGCAGCATCAAGACCCAGCTCAGTGACGGAAACCCAGCTCAGTGTCAAATACCCAGCTTAGTATAAAGGACCCAGCTTAGTGTCTTTGACACAGCTCAGGTCTAAGACAGCTCAGGTTAATGACACAGCTCAGGTTGAAGCCACAACTCAGGTTAAAGATACACCTCAGGCCTAAGACACAGCTCAGAGTCAAGACACAACAGAGTCCAAAGACGCTGAAGACACAACAGAGACGCTTAGCAGCTCGAAGATGAAGACCTTCTCATAGACAAGATCCCGATGTCAGAAGATCTCATCTGACGCAGTCAGATCAGAGAAGAAATAGCCTCTGCAGATGCAGACCTACTTCGTAGGTTAAAGGCCAGAAGTAAATGAAAGTAGGTAAGATTTAAACGGCTCCCTACCAACGGCTAGTTTGAATCTCCACCTATATATATCTCCTCACCATTAAAGGTTGAAGAGAGGACCAACAAGTCGACTGAAGAAATAAAAGAGCAAACAGAAAAATGAACAACGATCTTCAAAGCTAAAATCTTTCAAGAACACCAAGCCTGACAGTTGTGTTCTTAGTTGTTCACATATTCAGTCTTAGGCAGAATAGATCAGAATAGAAACATCTTAAGCCTAGTTTGAACGAGTTCATCATACTCTTTGTTCTTCATTATAAGAACTCGTTCATAGTTGGAAAACCCATACCCAAACCCAAACCCAGAAAGGTTAGGTAAAGGTACGCTTGCTCGAAGCGTGTAATTCGAGTGGTTAGGTTCTTCAGTACCTGAAAACTGAAAGTGTAGGCTTGACAGTGCCTGCAACACTGTTGGAACACAGCTCGGGTTAGAGTTGTGAAGTTGCTTGGTACTTGGAAACCAAATGGTAGTGGATTACCAGTGAACCTGGTCGTGGGCGTAAAAGGTGTTACTCCGAACCACGTTAAAATTGTTTTGTTCTGTATCGCTTTGTTTTATGCCTTTAGTTAACTCCTCATGAGCATACATTTCAAGCTGCATAAACTGATTAACTGAAAAGTGAAACAGAGCTTTGCAATATGATTTGAAGCAACAGACGGACTTTTCAAACCCACCAACTTTCGCACACACTCTCACACAACCAGATGTGTCGATCAAGCTGCCATCCAGCTGGATCGAATACATCCAGCTCTCTGGAAAGAGTTTTAACTTGGAAAAGTTTTTAAACCTTGGTGTATTCACCCCCCTCCCTCTACACCAAAGTATCCGTCTTGGGACCAACAATTGGTATCAGAGCAGTGGTTCAAAAGATCATTGTATCTGTGTCAAGTCAGCATTTCTTTGCTGATAGTGGTCACCTGAATAGATCCTTCAAAGTTTCAAAATCTTTTTAAAATCATTATATTGCATACTATCATGAAATCTTCCTTGTGCAGGAATCGTTCAACATTCTCTGTTGATGACCATCAGATCTGGAAGATCCAATTCAAAAGCTTTCTGAGCGAGCGTCACGACATGATGTGGGATGTTATCACAAACGGACCCTTCATCATAAACTCAGAAAGTCAAGCAGAAGACTGAATGATCAAGAGCGTGAAGATGACCAAAGCTGAATCAGATCAAAGAATGACTTCAGCCAACGCAAACCCAGCTGGATTCAAGACAAAAATGTACCAAAGAGGTCGTACATTATCAAGCCTTCACTCCAAAGTTCAGTCCCCTCAAAGAAGAAAAATGCTCAGCATCTCCCAGCTGATCACAGAGCTAAAAGGCAGCAGATAAATCCAGCTGATTGGAATAAAAACCAAAGACAGAATGCCATCCATCACAAACATCAAGGTCAACTAAAAAGACGGCTGAGAAGGATCTCAGCTGGTTATAAAGCTGAAAATCAACCGAGCTTCACATCAAGATTCCAGCAGACAGGATATCAATCCAGAGATCAAGTTGACAGACTCCAGCTATGAAATGAACCTCATTAAAGAAAATGGAGTCAACAAGGTCCAAAGAAGAAGTGGATACATTCAAGGACCAACCAGAAGTATCACTCACAAAAGATAAAAGACAAATCCGGGTTTTCAATGGAACCCTCAGCAACAAATCCGGACCCAATCACAACTGGGTTCCGAATGAGTGATAACAGGTCGAGGGACAGACGCAACTGAGGATGTCACCAAGCTTGCTGTAAAGACAGCTGATGATCAAAGCTCATGACTCACCTCAAAAGCTCTTCAATGAATATGTCAAGCGTACTGATCCCAGCCAATTGTTGTGAACAGTTTTCCTGGTGAGTTCAATGCTTATGAATGCAATGCGAAGAACAGAAAATCGAAGATTATACCCCGCAAAACAGCGGTGAACTCAGCTGATCATGGAACAGCTGACATCATCAAAGAAATGAGCCAGTGATGAGATTCCGATCAACTCAAGTAGGAAGCAGCTGTGAAAAGACAGCCACCTACTATCAAGTTCAGGTGGATTTCCACCAAGCTAAAAATCGACACAGCTGTGATATCAGCTAAGGACAAATTCAATCCAGCAGAATATTCAAGTGGAGAATCAAGAGAGAAATCCAGCTGAACTATCAAAAGTCATCCTCTAGATATCAAACAAAGATGGATCAGACGTGGATTGCAAATTCAAGAAGATGAATCTAGTTGAGGGGGAACTCAGTTCAACAGATTCACCATCAATTTGATATCAGCTCAAAACCGGATGACGAAAGTTCATCCAGCTGAAAGGGAACAAACTCAGCTGGATCCCAAGGCAGAAGGATTACCAAGCTGGGAAAGATATTTCAATCAAGCAAAAGAGAAGACCACCGTGATTTCAGCTGGATACTCTGTCCAAGCTGTCCAGTCTGCATCTCATGAATTTATTTCTCTAAGGAATATACTATTTTAGTCCAATTATTTTGAATTCCTATTTTAAGCGGACATATGTTCCTTAGTTAAATTGCTTGATAAGTTTCCTTTCCCATCGCCTTAATTACAAAGACTGCAGAGTACTGTTGCACGGTAGGATCGAGGCAGAATGTCAAGCGTTTGAACTGCCTCACGCGCGGTTGCAATACACTCGCTGTAAACACGTCAGAACGTGATGAGTAAATTTCTCCCAGCCGTTGATAAGAGTATCAACTGTCTCAATCTCAACCGTTGATCCATTATGGCAGTTGATATACATGGAAAAGATACGCAGAATTGTTTGTCCATTTGATGGTCAGTCTTGAGACCATATCTGTTGAAGATGAATTCTTCCAAGTTTCTCCATTCATCTTGATTTTTAGACTTGGAGATTCCTCTTTCACCAGCCCAGTGATGAATTTCTTTGATAATCTGGGCCTTGTCAGGAAGATTCGTTCCAGCTATAGTGGGAGGCTTAAATTGCTTGACATTTGGAGCTTTGAGCTGGATATCGTTTCTCTTGGCAGCTAGGGCTAATGATCTTGCCATCATTGGATCTTCTTCATGAAGTTCTAGCAAGTATTCCTTAAACGCAGTTTCATGATCCTTACCTTTGTATTGATTCAGGTAGTAGAATTCTTTGATGAATTCTGTTTTGCATTGTTCCCAGTTTTCATTGATTTCATCTGGTTCCTCTTGTCGGATCTTGGAATGCTTGAAGCTGCTTGTTTCTTCCTAGCTAGCATGTAGCTTAGCCTTTTCTTCCTCTGCTTTTTCTCAGCAGGTTGGAGCGATTCGGCTTTCTTCTTGATGATTTTGTCCAGCTCTTGCATTTCTCTTCTTTGCTCGTTGTGGAAGTTACACAGCCAGTGATAGTCCTTGTATTTTCTGGCTTATGTCCACAAGCTTTGGCAAGAGCAACCATCTTCTCTCTCCATGTCTCTTTGACTGCTGCAGTTGGCTCTGGCTCTTCCTCATCCGGCTCTTTGGCGAAGTTGTCGATTTCCGATTGAATTGGCTGCACAGGTTTCCCCTGAGCTGCAGCTTCCCTCTCCATTGTTTTTTCAGCTTCATTCTTATCTTTCTCCTTTTTGGCATTATTAACAAGGGAGGCGGAGAGGTTAATGACTGTTGCGTTGAGCTTGGTGAGAGCGGCTTCAACATCAGCAAGCTTGGCTGAGTTGTCAGCTGTGTCGATGTTCAGCTGGGCATTGCTGCTGCTTCCAGCTTTGAACTGAGCATCCAGATATTTGTACAAGTTGAAGAGTTGGCAGATGTCAGAGCTGTTGGAGAGAGTGGACTTTTTGAGGGCTTCCAGCTGGCTTGAAAGATTTGCTATGTCGTCGACCAGTGGAGCTTGATGTCTTGCTACAATCTCAGGAACTCTCTTCTCTAGAAGGTACGTATGATCAATGTTTTGAGAGACAAGAGATTGCTTGAGGTCTAGACTTGTACTTTCTTGTAAATCTTGAGCAAATTTATGGACTTCATCAATTGTCTGTTGTTGCTTTCTAACTTGACAGTCTAGAGCTGTGAACCGCATGATGATATCCACTTGAGACTTCAGTCTGTCCTGAAAAAGAATTTTCTTCAACCTCTTTAGATATTACTTCTTTCATGGCGGTTGAGAGCTCGACAGCTGAGTCCGTTTGAGTTGCAGAATCAACATGACTGGGTTTATTTGCCTCGAACTCGACCAGCGAGCGAGTGTCATCGGCATTTAGACTTGGTGGGGCTGCAGTCTCTGGTTCAGCTTTCCTTGGTATTTTCAACTGAGACTTCTTTGGATATGACATCTCCAGAGGGTGTCTCCCATCCCGCTGCTGTTAGAAGCTTGTTGGCTGACTCCCAGACGTCTGCTGGATGCGGCTTGGGGTACTGCTGAGATACTTTGATAATACCTTTGATGAGATTGTCTTGATGCAAGTAAGCATCCTCCAGACTTCCAAAGCCAAAGGTGTGCTGGAGGCATGCTTCATCCGTCTTCAATTTCTCGTAGGAGAAGGTCTCGATCAGCTGCTCATTCTGGTACCAAGTTGTCATCTTGGTGGCCAGATTGAATTTGAGATCTCCAACTTTGACGAGGGTGATTGGCAGGTGCGCCAAGATGGGATACTGAGTTAGAACACTCTTGATCCCTACAATGCGTAGTTCCTGGTACATAACTTCCATGAAGGCTGAGCCAGAGGAGTTGAGTGATGAAGAAGCAGTAGAGTCACTTTCGTCTGATTCTGTGGAGATTTGAGCTTTGGGTGATGACTATTTTGGGGGTGAGCTTTGATTGGAGGAAGAGGGTTCAGCTTGGTTATCAGTTGGCTGTGAAGGAGCTTCAGCAAGTTAAATATCTTCCTGTACGTTTACAGGAGATGGCTCTTTGGTTGAAGAAGAAGGTGGAGGAGAAGGCTGTTTGTCTGAATCAGCCCACTTTACAGTGTATTCTTTCATAGCTTGTTCTATTAAGAACGAAATCTTAGAGCATAGATATAGGGGCTCTGAGGTTGAATACGTCATCCTGGTGGAATCGAACTTGATCTTCTCTGACTCCTTGACCAGTCGGTTGAGTAAGAAATCAAACCAGTTGACGTTTGCGCCTTTGATCATGGCAATCATCGGCTTGAGCTTTGGAATACTGATCTGTCCTTGAGATCCAGCTATCCCCAGAATGCACTTCTACGTGATATCCAGTAGTAGCCTGTACTTTGGCTTGAGTAGGAGCTTTGACATGCTCGCTCTGTACGGCTCTGGGGAGATAAGCATCTCTTGACTGAGGAATTCATCCACTTCCTCACGGCTGTAATCGTCTGGGATGAATCCTCCTTCTCTGGGTAGATTGAACACCTTTCGCAGCATCTTGTTGAGTTTGATGTTGACGGTTGCTGAGTCAAATTTTCCGTCATCGCCCTTGACAATCAAATCGAATGAATATGAGTAGAAGCCTTCTTCGTCAATGATGTTGAGATAGAAGAGAGCAACATCTCTCTTCAGCATAAGCTGGGGCATGGAGGTTGCCCACAGCAAGAGACCGGAGTCTACGACGAGATCCACCATCTCTTTGAGTTCTGAGACTTGAAGGTTGGCGGTGGAAAGACAATTTTCAAATGACAACTTTGTCATAAGAACTTCGGACTGGTTCATCCCTGCGGTTGATTTCTTGGGTGCCATTTCTGCAGTCTGTTGATTTTGATCGAGCGAAGAACTTGCAGAAAATAGATAGATGTTTTGAAGATTTGAAATTCGCAGAGATAAAGATGGAAGAATGTATAAGAACTCAGAAGGATGTAGGCTGCTGGATGGGATAGAGCTTCAGCAGCCTGAGAATGAATAAGAACTCAGAAGGATGTAGGCTGCTGGATCTTGAAGCTTTTCTGAGAGATATCTTGATCTTTGGTTAGACTTCTTTTAATGTAGTCTGTTGATCTCTCATCTTGTATGTTCTCTCTCTACACATTCTTCTACTGATGATGAAGAAGACTCATATTTATAGGGAGAGATTAGAACTAACCGTTGGAAAGAGCTGTTCTGAATCTCTACCTAACTTCTGACAAGTTGGTCTTGTCTTCTTCATTGATTTCCTCGTAAAGCAATCCTAGGTCTGACTTCTAGGTGCTAAGGTGTCGAGTTCCTGATGGTCTAGGTCAGTTCTGACTTTATCTCAAGTTGACTTCGACTCTGCTGTGCTGGTGACTCTGAGCTGTCTTGAACTCTGCTGGATCTTTGACGCTGAGCTGAGTCTTGAACTCTGCTGGGTCTTGACGCTGAGCTGAGTTGCTACACAAGCTGGGTCTTTCCTACAGCTGTGTCTGAATGAACTTGATCGTCTTGAATCTGGATAACGTTGCTGACCACTCGACTTGACTTGTCCTGCTGTGTACTCAGCTGGGTCCGCTTAGCTGTGTCTTCTGCTATGTCTTCAGCGACTGTACCTGTAAACTTAGAAACTCTATAAGCTCAAACATGTGAGCTGGAAAAACACTTAGGCTTGCGCAATCATCTACTCAGTTGGGGTCAGCTGGGTTTTGGTATCAAATCAAAACTCTATTAATTTTCCCAACATGAACACTCCAAGTAAAATTAAGTAAAATTAGTAAAAATCATTCTTTCTATGTTATTTGAACCGTCTCGTTAGTTTATGCTAAATTACTCGATAAAAATTTAAAAAAAGTTAATTTTAATTAAAATTAGTAAAAATCCTTCTTTTTAAGTATATTTGAACCGTCTCGTTAGTTCATGTTAAATCGATATTTCTAATCTTTGCCAAAATACGGAAAAAAAAAGTTTACATCTTCAAGTTTCACAAAATCAAATATTATAATTCTAGAAGGAAAAAAAAAAGATTCTCAGCTTTGATATTAAAATTAAACTATTCATTTCATAATTTAATTTATGATCAATTTAATATTAGACAGATTAAATTTCTCAAAAAAAATATATAATTAATGCATTCTGAAATTGTTATTATTTTAATATGTATAATAGAAAAAATTAATTAAATAGAGGGAAAGATAAAAATGAGATGTGATTAATAGATAAACATGTGATATTTCAAGAATATGAAATTAATAAAATTTTAATTAATAAAAATAAAAATTAGAATATATATGAATTAAAATTAGACAACTTACCAGAATAAAGGAAATCTGAACGGAGCGCCGTGGAGGGGGCAACTTTATTTTCGTATTAGTAATAAATAATAATAATTAGGTGTAGATTTGAGTGTGAAATATAAATGGTTTTTTTTCTTATTTGCATCACTCGCTTATTACTACTATTTTGGAAAATAGAATTTTGTAGGTATAGCTATCTTAGCCTAGAAATTGAGCATTATGATGTGTATTATTTACCATATAATATAGAATGATTTATGTAAAATGTGGATTTTGGTGCGGTCGGTTTTATACTTTTACTGCATGTGCGTTCGATTTGAATTGTCATTTTCTTATACGTGTAATTGTCACTTTTTTCATCATAATTGTCATTCAATTTTTAACTATGTAGAAGGTAAAAGAATATTAATTGTCATTTACTTCGGAATAATTGTCACTTTTTATGTGATATCTTGGTAAGGTCAACCTTGTGTTTTTATAATATGACGATATCTTTTAACTGTCAATCAAAATAAAATAATTCATTTCTTTATTATTCTTCTTCATGATAATCAATGTCAAGAGATGTAGAGTTTGTATTTTAGATTCTTCAACTTTTAATTTTTTATTTCAATAAATACATAAACTATTGAAACATTATGTTACGCAATCTCTTTACGTAAGATGACAAACTTATTATTACGGACTAATAAAAGAAAGATTAACTGAAACAAAAAGACATAAATAATTTATTGACTTATGTAATAAATAACAATTTAAGAGAGAAGAAGCGATGACTTGTAGAGAAGAAGAAAATGAGAGTGTGTCCCAATATTGGGATGACCTAGTGGTAGAGTGTGTTGTTTGAGATCAAAGGTCCCGCGTTCAAATCGCGCTAATACCTCTATAGGTCAAGTCTGTCACACATGTACTTGGAAAATTGAGTTAATTAATTGTCCTGCGTTTTTTGTAGGCTATGGCATAAGGACAGAGATTTATCCAGTGAGCATCGAAGGTAGCAGTTACGGTTCCCTTTCTTATTTTGTTTTGTGCGTCTAAATTAAAATCCCCAAAAATACCTAGATTGGAGTAGCTAATAAGAATCTTCATATATTACTTTTATTTTTCAAGTTGTTAGGATTTATATTACTTTTCCTTATTTTATTAAAAATAAAACCAAACATGGGAATTTAAAAGTTTGAAATCAAATACTTTCCTTATTTTACTGAACATAAGAATTTAAAAATTTGGAATCAGATTACTTTTACAAAATAAAATCCTTATCAACCAAACGGCCCTAAAACATCCCTCGTTTTTTGAAAAGGTGAAAACTATAGATTACGTTATAAATTATTCAGAGAAAACAACATTATGTATGATTAATACCGATAAAAAACATGCAATGGCACCCATATTTTACATGCCATGCTTGTGTATTTTATAAAGGTCATATTTGCTGTCAAATTTTGAGTTGATTGAATAAATGTACAGTACATTGAAACATTAGAAATATTAGTTATTTGAAACATAATTATAAAAATGCTGTACAATTACATATGTGACGATCTTTATGCTATTATAAAAAGTATTAAAACTCAAAAGACATATTAAAAAATTACTAAATGAAAATTCCAATTGTTGATAGTTTATGTTAAGCCAAACTAGTTATGCCCCTCGTGCGATGCACAATTATAATTACAATAAAGATAGTAAAAGATAACTACAATTAATTATAAACCACATATATATAAACATAAAAACGTAATGCATACATTAATCAACCTCAATTACAATAATTTCTAAAAAAATCTTGGAGATTTAATATTTTTTACAATTTCCAATTTATTTATTTAAAATAGTAACAAAGCAATATATGTCTCATGTATGTATGGATGGAACCAAGTGGCAGACCAAATACAGAATGTAGTCAATCGCAATTTTTTTAAAGAAAAATTAAAAATTAAATTCACTTATAAAAGTTTTGACACATGAATTAAAATTGTATAAATAGTTGACCGAAAATTAAGTCTTCGATTAAGTCATCTACATGAACAGGCATAACGTGGGTTGAAGTCTTTGATGATGTTCCCTAAAATCTGAAAAACTGCTCAAATAGAATGTGGTACAAAAGAAACTGTTCACCTAGCAGATGACTTTATCCTTGGACTCATAGGCCGAGCCAGGGGCACTGGGGTCACTGGACCCCCCTGAATTTGTTTTAAAAAATAGCTATATATATATGTATGTATATTAAAGGTTATTTGGAGAAGAAGAAAATAATAGAGGTGAAAAGTTGATTTACAGATGGAGGCGAGCTTCATGTATTTATAACTTGAAATAGGTTGTATAGACAATAATAGCTTGAAATAAGTTTTGGGCAAAATAAGTTTGGCCATAAAATCCAATCACTATTAAGGGCCCGTTTGGTATTCATATACCAGTATATCGGATATCAAGTATGGGTATGGTATCGGATATTATGTATGAGTATGAAATTGATATCTGATATCTATGTTTGGTTTGCTGAAGATATCGACTAATATCAAGTGGAAAGGAAATTAAAGATATAAATCATACACTAGAAAAAATTGGTATATGAAAATGTTGAATATTAGTATATCAGGTATATCAAAGATATCAATTTGATATCCATATACTGATATACCAAATACAAGTTATGGATATCGGCCATATTCGTACCCATACCTAATATACGTATATGGATACCAAACGAGCCCTAAAAGTTATGAGCTAGTCTTTTTATATGGAGTATTTATTATCATTATATGGAGGTTGTATTTTACTTTTTCATCTTTTCTTTTCTTTTTTTGGGGGATTTTCACTACTTATTTTATTTTAATATAATTTATGGAAGACTTTCAATATTTTTTTTATTCTTTAAATGCATATATATAATTTATATTATCAAATTTTCTAAAATACTAATTATGAAACTTAGATTAGATCTTTATATAGAGATAGGTTTTATATTTATTTATTCAGAATATAGAGATATTTTTCATAAAAGAATGCATACTAGTTTTTATATTTTAATTTTGAATTTTGATAGAAAATAGAGAACTTTTTAAGTTAAATTTTATTTTTTTGTAAAAAAATGCCCTTAAGATTAACTTAATCTACAAAATTGTCATACAAATCAATTTAAAATTGATTGTTGATTTAAAACTTTGTTTTAATATAGATATATAGATGTATAGATTGGCTTCTTCTAGTTTGTAGATTTTTCACCAAATCAAACAGGGGGGCCATTTTAGTTTGTAAAAATATAGTGGAATGCAGCGAAGTTTTGTACGTGAAATAAAAAATGATTGAACTCTTATTTATATATTTGTGAAATGTCGCAATTTTTAGATGGTGAATATGCGCTCATGGGTGGTTAATAAAGTCATGGTGTAAAGAATGCATAATTGCTTCAATATAGAGACATAAGTAATTATATTGTAATTAGTTAATAGTAAATAATTTTTGTAATAGTAATTGGGGTTGTGGTGTGAAAAGTGGAATAATATGGATCACCACAACTATTTGAAATTATTTTTATTGATTTCAACTAAAATATTAATATTATTTTGTGCCTTATTAATGACAAATAATGTGGACGTGGGACAAATAAGTGGTGATTACTTATAAAATTATTTTCTTTCAAATATGTGATCATGGGACAGTTGTATTGATGCTATTTCAAAATGATTAATAAAATTTAAAATTTAATTCACTTTGGCCGAAAATTTTGAAATTGAAAGGACATAATTATTATTTGTATTTCGGCGGTAAAATGTAGCCAATATTTTTTTTGTATTTTTGCAGTAAAATGTAGTTGTTACAACCTTGTTTTAATATATATATATAGATATAGATATGGAGTAAAAAAATGGTTTTCTCTCCTTTTTCTAAATCATGTGTTTCCCCATTTTCGGGATAATATATCCTATGTCCCACAATTATGTTGCATTATCTGTATTCAATTATTAATTTTATTATTTTAATAATATTTATTATTAAATAAAATTTTAATAGTATGTCAATCATAATTTATACTCTTATTACTGAAAATTACATTTGAAAAATCTTATATATCTTATTTTTGGAATAATATATTATTAACTAAATTTTCGTAAATTAAATTTAAAAAATAATTATAAATCCTAACTGAATTAATAAATCTTAATTATTAATCATAAAATTAAATCAAAACGTAAGTGATAGAAATCGAAAAAAATTTAAAACTAATGGGGAGATATGGAATAAGATGCCAAAAACGTAAGAGAAAATGTAGGATTATAGCACTTTTAGGGAAAAAAAAATACTACTAATAGCACCAATTTTTAAAAAGACAAATAATAGCACTTTTGGACATTTTTGCCCCTAGTTCTTTTATCTCAATCTATTTTCATCTTTTTGTTTATACATATCTTATTTATTTTTTTCATGTGCATGTCGACCATCAATCTTTCCGCCGACGCCGTGGATTTCAAAGTCATCGTCACCGACTCACATGGCCTAGTCGTCTTCGCCATCGCTGTCTCCATTCCGGCGACTTCCTTTCTTATGCGTGAAATCACATATTAAAATTCGTGAATTCACATATTAGAATTTTTGAATTCACAAATTAAAACTCGTGAATTCACAAATTAGAATTTGTGAATTTGTCAATTCTCGAATTAATATTTTAAGTTTGAAGAAGATATAGCCTGAAATCATAAATTTAAATTTGTGAATTCTCAAATTCTAATTCGTGAATTCATGCATAATGATGGAGAGATTGTGGGATGGAGGAGTAAATATGTACATAAGTGCTATTATTTGTATTTTAAAAAAAAAACATGTGTTATAATTATGATTTTTTATCTTAAAAGTGCTATTATCTCATTTCTCCCAAAATGTAATGGACAATTTGAAATGACTTATTGGCTTGATATAGAATCACATTAATTGAAACAAGTGTCCTCTATCTTGTCATGAAAAATGAGTAAAAATATCATGTCAAAAAAATAAATTCACATTTTAATTGCCACGTAAAAAAAAAAAGTCCGCACAGCTTTCCGGTCATCGAAAATTCAAGACGTGATCTTAATTGCAATCAATTGAAAGGTTGTGCCTTGATATGCCAATGATTAAAAGTGGTACTATTATTGCAAATGAGACAAAAGGTTATGCCTTGATTTGCAATTAACTCAAATAACAAATCACTTATATAATTCTAAAAATGCAAACAAGTCGATCAATTATATAGCGGAAGTTTGAATTTTTAGAAATAACCTGAGCACTTGGGATCCTTTATCCTAAGATCGGTGTCCCACCGTATCCCATAATATATATTTAATTAATTTTTTATCATTTTTTTCATCAATTCCAATCTATAATGTTTTAGGGTTCATCCATCCAAATAGGGTTTATATATTTTTCATATTTAATTTGTATTTTTTTTTAAATTTTAATTGATTATTAGGGTTCATTATTCCAAAATTAGGGCATATATTTTTTTAATTCCAATTTTTTATAATAAATAAAAAATTAAGGCTCATTATATATTACTTCTAAAATTTTATTTTTAAATAAATATTTTTAAAATAGTGAAATTAATAGCGGGATGCGGATAGTTAGACACAAGTTTGGGACAAAGGATTCTTTTCGGAGATATACAAGGCAAATATCTATACGCGAAAAGTATTTTTTGTGCGAACAAGCCAAGATCTTTGATTGAAGACTGTGAAGACAATATATAAAGATCATAAATAAGCTGAGGAACGAATGTTGTTAATTTTTTCTCTCACATAAATTTTAGTGTCGACGAGTATAAGTATATCATGCATGCTAGTTTATTCTTCCATATATTCCAACAGTGTTAGTGTATGTGAGTATAAATACTTGATGGTTTTTTTAGTATGATTTGTATTGTGATGATGAGTAAGACAAAGTGTAGGTACAGTGTTGGTATTACAAATACGTTTGGTCTTCTAGCATGTATATACTTGTAGTTTTATTTGAGACCATTTCTAAAATAAGGCTGGATGCAGTGGTGGAGCCAGAAAATTTTCTTAGGAATTGTCGTAATTTTTATTTCTTAAAACTCAAAATAAAAAAAATTAAAAATAAAATTTAAATAAACTATTTAGCAATTTTAATGCAATATATAGTAGAAGATCTGCAATTTTAATACAATATAGACAGTGTCTTATAAAAACGTTCCATGTATCAAAGAAATAAGGAAATAAAATTAAATAATGAACAAAATATAATTTAAGCCGAAAACATGCCTAAATTTTTATATTTTAAGACTTAATATTCATAATCAAGACTTATTCATAATGTATTCGTAATAAAAAGTAGAAGTTAGTGTAAATAACTAGTTTCTGTATCCTAAAAAAAAACTCTGTTTCCCTAATACGGCTTGGTATTCATACTCCAAATCACTAAATGGTATTTCATAATATAATAAAATTATCAACTAATTATAATATATATTTTGGAAAAATAAATTAATTTAATTCATTAGTGAATAATTAGACAAACAATTCATAAAAGCTACAAAAATTTAATTAATTCAACATAAAAGGTAAATTATAAGTAGGGGTGTAAATTCGGGACGGGTCGGGTACCCGTACCCAAATTTTTCAAAATTTGCTATCCGCATTCGTCCCGTTTTAAAAAAAACGGGTACCCAATACCCGGACCGGGTTTATACGGGTCGGAATCGGGTATCCATGTGTACCCGTTTTAAAAAAAAAGTAAAAATATCAAACTTATTTTTGGGTATTTTCCCACCTGCTTTCTTCATATTTTTTCAATAAAGAAATATGATCTAATTTCTAAAATATTCAACAAATAAAGTTACATAATCCAGCAAAGTGCAAACCAAACATAATAAAAATCAAGGCACTAGCAGGAAAGCTGCAAAGTTGCAACTTTCTGCCATTCGTGAGAGAGAGATGCAACGTGCCGTGCAGTGTGGTAGTCAAGTCTAGTGCATTTTGTAAAATATTTCATAAAATAATTAATAATATAAAAAGAATAAAATATATAAGTTGACCGGGTATACGGGACGTGACGGATAACCCGTTACCCGGAACAACTTCAATACTCTATCCCGTAACCCTTTCCGTACCCGAAAAATTCAGGTAACGGGTACCCAATACCCAAAAAATTACGGGACGGGTTCGGGTTACCCGAAAACCTGTAATCCGAATTTACACCCCTAATTATAAGTGTTAAGTAAAGAATATTGTGCTGCACTATAAGGGCGTGTTTGCTTTTTATTCATCTAAATAGAGGGATAATATAGTGTGATATAAATTTATCATCCCTTACAGTGGTGACCATAATTTTTATATCTTCTTTGCTTTGAATGATACTTAATACTCCATCCGTTCTTTTTTAAGTGTCTCATTTAGTTCAATTTTTTGTTTCCAAATAACTGTCCTATTTCAAAATTTGAGAGAAAAATGATGACATTCTTCCTATTTTATCCTTTTTTAATGCATTTCGTAATTTGTTAATTAATTGTATGTATATATTAATGATGGTAATAATAAGGTTATATATATAAATTTCTTTATTTACTTAATATGTATAATTTGATGATGGAGAACAATTATAAAATAAGGGAGAGAGTACTCTTCAAAAATTTAGCCAAAAATATGAAAAAAAGACATAACGCTAATAGTAAAGTTAATTTTTACTATATTATAAAGTATTATGTGGTGGCGAGTAATCTTAATTACAAGTCCCAATGCTGAAATTGATGAGATTCTCGTACGGTAAAGGTCAAAAGCAATTAAGATTTGCAAGTAGCAAACTTAATTTATAACCATTGCTTAGATACGAAATCATGGTTCAAATTAAAGGTAAACCAAAAACAATAACTTTGTTTTTGGAAACAATAGATGAGATATAAACCAAACTATATTCATGACAATGAAGATTAAAGCAAAATGAGATTCCTTAATCAAGAATTGATTGACAAAAGTTGATGTGAAAGTACAAATCATGCCAAAAAAAAATAGTGAAAATATACACTTTGTGCCTTTTGTGGCTAAAATACAACTTTAATTAAGGATTTGTTGGTTCCAAATTTTATTGGGTCCCTAAAGTGGTTTGTTTATCTGGTTGCACAATGACAAAGTTTATCAATACTGTCAAATGAATTTTACCAGCTTATATCAATTTTTGCAATTTCGACATCCCTTTTAATTTTTTACAATTAAATAAATCATTTTTCATAATTTTTAACTTACTCGATGCTCCTCAAATTATTCTTTGAACAAAATGTGACATGCCGTAACTTTTGCCAGTATGGACATGAAACCTTAGCCTACGTGCGCCATATCACGCCATTCAATATACGTGATGGGGCGCATACTGACAAAGTTTCATATCAATACTGATAAATATTATGTCATGTCAAATTTTCGTTCGCCGGATAATTTGAGGGAGTCTTAGTTGCAAAAATTACAAAGATTATTTATATATTTAGTCGTCAAGGTTTGAAAGTAAAGTCGAAATTGCATAATGAGTACGCATAAATTTGTGACTTATTTAGCATCTTCCCCTATATCAATGCATACTTATGGATAATTAATGGTCTAAGATTCTGAGAAATATTATGGATCAAAATCATTGTAATTTTTTATGGTGGAGTACTATTGGACAAGTTTCTCCCTCTCACGTCGACTATCAAAATACATATGGGCACCCTCTTGTGTGGCTAGCCACGTGCTGTCGGATTCGGGTTGGGTTTGATTTGACCCATATTTGATTCGATCAACACTAAGTTGACTTTCTAAAAAAAGATTTTCAAAAAATTTTAGTTAATATGAATCATAATTGGGGATTAATAAATTCTAGGGGATTAAAATAGATCTAATTAGAGATTAATAAACCCTAACAGATTAATACAAACACCAATTGGAGATTAATAAATCTTAGGGGATTAATATAAATTCCAATTGAGAATTAATAAATCCCAGGAGATTAATATTAATCCTAATAAGAGATTAATAAACCTTAATTGGATATTAATAATAAATCCTAATAGGAAATAATTAAACAAAATGAAAATTAAAAAAAAATCATTAAAAAACAATAAAAGACCAAAAAAAAAAAGAAAAAGTCGGACGCGTGCATGTCAGATTCGGATTGTTCTGACTACATGGTGTGGCTAGCTACACAGGAATTTTTGTCAATGCGGTAATATGTTTGGTAATGGAGGGAAACTCACATTTGATTTTCACTTTGAAAGAAAGTATGCTAGAAACGTAATTCCCAATGTGCTTTATATATATTTGTAATTTTCTTCATACCTTTCCAGTAGACATAGATATATAGATATATCGTTTCAAAAACAAGATATGTAGATATGTTTTTTTGGGTTAAACTTTTTTCTCTTCTCTTGCAAGCATAAAACATAAAATTTATATATGGTTCTGATTGTCTTGCTTTGAGGAAAATTTTATGAGATTCTTATCTATGAGGAAACTTTTTGGTGGATTGGTTGCGATAGATTTTTTCTTTAAATCCTAAATATAACTTTTTCCTGTCAAGCGCGCACTCACACATATGAATATTTGACGAGATGGAATTGGGTGCGATCGATGCTTAGCGAGCTCTCACACCAGAATGATTACTTTTATTCAAAACAATTGTATTTCACAAATATTTTTTTGTGAAAGCACATGTACACATTTGTGATTTCATATATTATATAATGTGATTTTACATCTGAAAATTTGATTATTGACAACTGATTTCATAAAAAAAATGTGAAATCGGAAAGGAAGGGCAAAAATATCCAAAAATGTTATTTTCATAACTTTTTTCAAAATGTGCTATAATTAGTCTTTTTAATTCCAAAAGTGCTATTTTCCTACTTCTCCCAAAAATGAAAATAAAAATGATATAATATATAATTGACCGTTTATCTTACGATCAACACTATTTATTTTCACGCTAGTTATGGCCTTGAAAATACCATATCTAGTCAGGAATAAAGAAGTAGATACAAATTAGAAATGCTTCATCTATTCACAAAAGCACATTATTGTTACATGGGAATCATCACGTCAAGAAGACTGTGTGTGTGTGAGAGAGAGAGAGAGGTCAAACTTTAAAATTAGTGGTGGATCCAACACATAGAAGAGGACATGGGGGTCAAAAGGGCTAAAAGATCATCTTTTGCCGTCTTTAAAAGGCATCAAAGTCATCGAAATATTGAGATAAGTGATTGAGAATTGATGAGCAGGAAAGATATGAGGGATAAATAAAGCTAATAAAGTGAAGGAATCTTACAATTCAGATTTCCAGATTAAATTCAGTTGGAAAATAGAAAAAAAAGTTTAATTGGAAGCATGGATGTGATTTCCATGTTGGCGACATGTTTTCCATTTCCAGTCTATCCATGGATCATTCAGTTTAATTTTGCCGGAATCCAATTTTTGTGGAAAAATCGTAACAGCACAAAAGTTTGTGTTATTGGCATTTCGATTTAAAGTTCATGGGAAAAAAATAATTTCGGACCATTAGATGCAATTATATATGTATTTTCAGATCATACACCAACGAACTACCTAGATAATCCGGTTACCTCGTAGATTTTAATTATGGTGGAATTCTATTTCGAGGGAAAATTGCAACTGCACAAAAGTTCATGTTGTTACAATTTAAAATTAGTTTTTTGTTTCATTAGATCCCTGTACAAGTTTTTCGTTTTAATAGATCCTTGCGATCTTTAGTTTTATTTCATTAGATCCTTATTTAACAAATTTAATAAATCCATTTTCTTTTATGTTATCTAATATAATTAATACATCATCGCTCTTTCGGGACATCCAAGCGTAATAGATCTTGTCTGTGATCAGAGAGGTCTTGGGTTCAAAGCTTCTCTTTACTAAGTAAAAAAAAATAAAAAATTAATACATCATCATGCATTATTTAATAATATTCCACATATTCTAGCTTGTTGTAGATTTGATATTAATATTAGGGCTTTGATAAATGCCACGTTATGGCCAGCCACATAGAGATTTATAAGTAATTGTGTATTAACTATAATCAATAATTTTTAATTAAATTATTAATTTATATATGTAGCCATATTATTTTTTATAGAGAAAATTAATACAAAATTATTCAGACTTACTCTCCTTGACATACCTTGATCATGATCCAACCCTACCTGGAAGTAGGTTGGTGTCAACCGTATAACAGGGTGTTCCCGATATCTGAATACATGGTTGTTCGTCTTTTTGGCGTCATAGCCGCCAATTCTATCGGCGAAGACTTTTGGGATACTTATGATATAAAATGGCAAGGCAACCCTTGCCTTTAACTGGATATTACAAGATTGCCATATATTTATCACAGGATTGTCACATTCTTATTGTGAGATATGAATACATGATTCACCATCTCCAGCAGGTATGATCTCTCTTATTTGCACATAAGAACTGATATTTCTCACATGAAGTGTGAAACTAATTTGAACGTCGGAGAGTTGATGCCGGGCAACCACCCGACGATCCTTTTGCAGGCTTAGATAGATGACAAGCCTACCACGTGGAGAAGCTATTCCCACATTATAATCGCAATTAACGCGATACTTCTATGTTCTATCATACATTATATCTCTATCCAAATTACTTCAGATTTTAATTTTCATTCATTAATTAAACAAATCAACATAAATCTCTCTTATTTTTTTCAAACGTATTACAATATACCTCATCGCTTATTCTACATGAAAGGTTGTATACTGAAAGCAAGCCTTTTGCTTGTATACATTGATCCAAGTTATTTCACTATGATTTTCATATCTGAATTATTATTATTGCATAATTATTTAATTATCCAATTATCTCAATATTATAGATTATATAGTGTGTTGTAGATCACAGAAGATTATATAATCGGTATCTTATGAGATATAAACTGATTTCACAGTCGAGACAACTTTGGACAAGTTGTTGTTATAGACTGTAGCATAATTGATTAAATAGTTTGTTAGGTTTTCGTTGGCATAAGTGTTACTTTGGTTGTTGGTAACATGTGTTACCAACATGCGCGATGACAGTGAAAATCGTTATTTTTATTTAATTGTATATTA
Source organism: Agastache rugosa (assembly GCA_031470985.1). Taxonomy (NCBI): domain Eukaryota; kingdom Viridiplantae; phylum Streptophyta; class Magnoliopsida; order Lamiales; family Lamiaceae; genus Agastache; species Agastache rugosa. The sequence goes on from CM062607.1 coordinate 18,171,919, forward strand.
TTTTATCTTGTCTTGTTTTTCCTTTGCACGTTTCATGTGCAGATAAAAGAACAGTTGAATGACGGTTATCAGCAGAAAGAGTGGGGTTTAAGGCGAAGTACACGGAGGTTTCTATCCATGACATGTTAGGAGATCATGGGAATAACCGCTAGTGTAACCGCCCTTGTCCACTACTTTCTCAACCGCTGGAATGGAATGGAGAGCAGATTGTGGACGCTCAAATGATGAGAGGGTGGAAATAAATAGCTTAACATTTAGAGGAATATAAATACTGCACGAGCTTCATTCTCAAGGTTGCGCATTTTGAACAAAGATCACACTTTCGCCATTCTGTCTACCTATGTGATATTCCGTCTTTCTTGCGTATTAAAAATAATTAATTTTGTGAGAAAGATAAGATTTCAGTGAAAGAAAAATTTTCGTTTCAGAAAATTTTATCCTGCAGATATATTTAGCCGTAAAAATGAGTCTTAATTAATTTTTATCGTCTCGGTTAATCTGAAACGAAGAAGTTTTTACATTTATCAGTAAGTGATAAATGTTTAGTCATAAATTGACTGAAAATGAAAATTAAATTATTTAAGTGATTTATTACGTAATTTATCGCTTAAATTTTTAGTTTCAGTCGATTTGAAAATAATTCGGTTCTTCGAATTTTTCTATGAAATTTTTATCTAGGATTTGTGATGTCCTAATTGAATTTCCTATGTTGAGAAGTTTAAGATTAAAGCAAGGATTAGTCAGTTAAAAATTAATTGAATTGATTAATTACTTAATTAATTAAATAATCTAGGTTATTTCATAAATATCTAGATATTTATTCCTAAATATCTAGATATTATGTTATTATAGGAATATAAATAGCATGTGTTGAGCATAATTTCTTTCTCCTTTCTTTTTCTTGCTCGATACACACACACACAACACACACTCAAGTATTTCTTCCATTGATCTTCAAGTTCAAGCTTCTAAAATCAAGATCAAAGCTTAGCAAATCAATTTCAAGTATTAGATCAAGGTTAGATCTATGATCTTTTAAGTTATTAACTCAAGAATTAAGCTTGAATCATCTCTCTTTTATTCTTTTTCATTTTTTCGAAAATTTGAGGAAGTGATGAGATGATTTTGATCTTTTAGTATGATGTTTATTTAATATTTAGATGATCAATTATGAGATTAAATTATGAAAATCAAAACCCTAGCCCTAAGATGAGAAAAGTCGAAATTCATGAAATTTGGGGGTATTTGATACATGTGTTGTATGATAAAATTGATGTTAAAATTGAGCTTAGATAATTATTCTAAGCATGTTTGATGTTGGAACAAAGCATGAATTCTCAACCCTTTTCATTTTATATGAAAAAGTCAAAAATTAATGTTTAAAAATAGGGTTTTGAAGTGTTGATGAAATATGGTTTAATGGGTGGTTGATTTGATGATATGTGATGTTAATGATGTATGATTAATCAAGAATTAATCAATTAAAAGCATGATTAGCCCTAAAACCTTAGAAATTCGAATTAGGGTTCATGAATTAGGGTTTTTAATTTGATGATTAATTGAAAGAAATTGATTGAGGAATTGAGCTTATGTTAATTATATAAGAATGTTAGAAATTAAATTGAAGAGAAAAGAATCCTAGAAGACCTAATTAAAAAAATACCAAAAATTAATAAAGGAAAATAAATTATTATTTGATTTTTAATTAATAAACTAATTACATTTATGAACTTCTCGATAAAAATTAAGTATTGTGTGATTTTTCGGAAATTTATTTCAAAATATTAAAGTTTTTCCATTTTTGGTTGATTTTTCCGAGTCAAAGTTGAATATGTTTAATCGAGTCAAATTTGTGAATTGAATGTGCAATTGTGTTTAATATGTTGGAAAATATGCATGATTTTAATTTGAGAATTTTCTGAACCCTTTAGATGGGCTAAAATCGACTTAGTCGATTATTATGAATAGTTGTGAAGTATGTTTATGTTCAGTGTTATGATTAAAGTTAAATGTTTAATTAGCAGTTAAGTTAGGTTTGAGAATGTTTTAAGAAAGTTAAGTTAGTATTTCTCGGGTTAAGCCGTAGAAATTCGAAGCGAAGTAAAGTTAAGAGAATCGAAGTCGTTTCTTCGATAGTCGTTAATTCTCGTTCTAAATTCATGAATTCCTTTTTCGAATAAAGGAGCGAGCGGAAGTGTGAATCCAAGGATTCAGGATCGTTAAAGGTTAAGTCCAAAGCTTCAGTTATCAGGTGAACTTTCTAAACAAAGAAATGATGAATGCTATATATATATGATTATATATATATGTGATGTTTTTAAAGTAATTGGCTTGCCAAATGTTTAAGTTTTATATGATACCGTCTACCAAAGGATGACGAATTCGGTCATACGCAAGGTAGGATTTGTGTACACTTATTTGGTAATCGGGAGTCTTCCGAAAGGAGTGGACGATTACAAGTGTTTGAGATGGAGGCCTACTTCTCAGCACTATTTTATTGTAGACATGGTACATACTCTGATATATATATATATATTCCTTTGAGCAATGCACAAGTTTGTTTTTGAGAAAAATACTTGTGCTTTGTTTTTCGGAAAGTCCAATTTATAGTTGTATTCAACAAGTTTTCAAATTATTTTGGCATGTGTCCACTGAGTACTTTGTACTTAGCCCTGCATGTTATTTCTAAAATGTGCAGGTTAGCTGGGATGAAGATGATCGTATGCTGGACGGACTTGTTGTTGTTGTTGTTGTTCGTTTGATAAGAGTCAATTATGATGAGCTTAGAACCTAGAATATGTCTTCATACATATATTCTCTCGTTTTTCCGCTGCAAGATTATGATGTGGAGTTTAGTATAAGCTTGAAGAAGTTGTTTAAATTCTGAAGTCTCAAACGATGTTCGTTATCTTATTTTGAAGCATAGCCGACTTGATTATATATACATATCAGTTACTCGTTATTTGAAAGCTTTGTTGATATTGAAACTGTTTTCTATCGTGCTTTCTTGATCCTGAGAATCAACTCTTAAATTCTTGTCCAATTGCCGTTGAAATTGTTGATAAGATTATTGTTTTCAGGGCTGGTTGAGTTCGTATTCATTGATAAGCTTGTTATTCTTGAACTCATCTGATCGTTCCATAAATCTCAAGTCTTGCATATCTTAAATCCCTCTAAGTTAATGAATGGTTGAGCATGAGTTGTCTTTCGATATTCTTGACTAATAGCCGGATCGCTATCTTAATCCTTTTGTTAATCATAAATTGTGTAAGTCGTGGGACCCACCGGCTTTGTTATCTAAATTCTGAGCCGGGCTGCGACAGAGTGGTATCAGAGCAGGTCTGTCTGCTCTAGTTCTATATGTCTTAAAAGTCTAGTCTAGTTTGAATTTCCTAGACTAGTTGAGAGCAAGATTTATTTGCTCTAAGTCGATATTTCTTATAGTCTAGTCTGGTTTGAAATTCTAGAATAGTCAAGTTCTAACAACAACAGTCCAGCACCTCATCTCATCTGGCAAACCAGGTATGTATTTAAAAGTTTCATATGTTTAAAAGTTTAAAATTTGAAGTTCCATGTAACTGACAGACTGTTATGTGGGCCTGATCAACCCACATAGCTAGAAACTCAGTAATATGGATCTTCCGCCTCCATAACGGAGTTAATTAAGATGAAGTTAGAAAGTTTGAGGTATATGAACTTGTGTTGTGATTTTGAATTTTTAATGAGATTGTTTTGTGCTGATTGATCGTAAGCGAGACGATGGATCAGTTGTGTAAGTAAGTTGGTTGTTTAACTTTGGAAAGTATCGTGATCTTGATATCACCGTATAGAAGCGAAATTAGCTTCTCAAAGTGACGAGGCCAAGAGAGAGTTTCAGCATATGAGTATGAGTACATAGAGACGTTAATTTCAGCACGTTTCCATCGTGTTCGGATGAATATCAATGAGAGTAATATTTCAAGAGTTCTCAGAATAGTAAGATTGGTTCATTTCCTTCCCGACGAGTTGCAGGAATGGACAGCTTCTAGTGCACCTCAGTTCATTATGGAGCAAGATTGGAATCGTATACTCTTCGGAGATTGCTGTGAAATTATAACCGAGATCAGCTCTCGCTATACGTGCTACTCTGCACCACCGCCCGGACTGTATCAGCCACCGAGCCGAGTGGATGGAGCAGGACTTCAAGATTTGATGTCTCAAGACAATCTAATTTCTTTTCTCATTCCTCAGGAGGACCCTGAGCTCGTTGTTTCTCCTCATCCTAATGATTATGATTTGGATGTAAATTTATTTCTTTGTCAGCCGTTGTCGAATGGCTATGTTTTACCTCCACCCTTATCAAATGTTTTTCTTCTGTTCCCGAGCCTTCTGCTTCAGCGAACAGCTTGGTTTCAGCTCCATCTATTAATATAGTTCCATTAGATCCTTTAGTGGAAATTCCTCAAGCTTTGAATTTTTCAGAGCTTGACTCTTTCTTTGGAACTCAACCTTTCCTTTCTTTCTTACGAGGGACGTACGTCTGGACCGCATCGTCATGTTAAGTGACGAGGATATCGTTGACCGAGGTCGGAGCACCCGAAGAATATTTTCATCTTCGCCGTATGCTGTTTAGTTATCTAGGGTTTCAACCTAGTTTCAAGTTTTTTTTCAAATGTGATCGACGTGAGTGTCGTCCGTTTGACGTTAGATGAAGTGGAGAGAGCCGAAAAGAGTACCGAGTCTGAGAGTGAGGAAAACAAAGAAGAAGAAGATCCATTAAAGGATGAGCAGTGAGAGAGAGAATCCGAGAGTGGCGTTAATTTAATAAATTAATAATCGAACAAATTTTACGCTTTGTCGTAAAAAGATGCATAATATGTTAGTTTTTAAAGATCCGGTAGCCATGAAGAATTCCGCTCCGAGACAGTAGTTTTGCGTGATGTCTTGATATCACAGTTAACGTGGGGGGTTTTTATTGTAGATAAAAATCCCTCGTTTTTGTAAAAGTCCTCGAAGAGGCAAATTTTCCATTATATGAAGAATCATGGCCAAAGTGGTCGTTTTACGAAATTTTCTGAATAGTCATAAATTTCATCGTTTCAATTTTCGTTGAATTGTTTCAACAAAAGAAAGAAAGAAGGCGAAGTAATATGAAGTTTAATTATCATTGAGAGGCGTTAAAATGAAGTAATACGAAGTGTAATTGAAGAAGAAGAGCGTTGAAAATCAAGTGAAGAAGAAAACGCAACATGACATCAGACCGCGGGGAAAATGATATGCGAACGCATTTTTGAAGAAGGGCACACGCGGTTCGACCTGCGGGCGCGGGCTTGACTGCGGGCTTCCTTCTTTGTGCATGAAACGGGCCCGCGGGTGTGTGTCATGACCGCGACTAATGTGATGTGCCGGAAAAAGTGTCGTGTGTTTCGTTCATAGTTCGTTTCGTTCTTCGTTCGTTCGTTCACCGTTATTTTTCTTCCGTTAGCTATATTCTTGTTATCTTTAGAAATAGTTTGAGATGAAGTAATATCTCAAAAGAAGTAATTAATGAAGTAAACGTCTTACAAGAGTATGATGAAGTTAATATTATTCCTTTCTTGTTTCGTTGGGAATGCCTGAGCTAATTTTTATTTAGCCCCAGTTATCCGATTTAGTTACGGTTTGAATTCTTTTATGACCCAACCTACTTCTCGGATTATTAGTCCTGTTATTTTCTTATTTAGTTAACCTCGTCAATTTTGGCCTCAAAAATTTTATTTTAAGAATTGATTTAATTTTAGCCTTTCGTTCAGAGGTGAATTTTTTTTATCGAGGGTCCTTTATATTCTTAACCCTTCGAATCTTAAGTTTTCTTTCACCTTCATTTCTTTGTTCTAGCAAAGGAGCTTGAAGCAGGATCTTTCTAACTAATAAAAAGACGATCTTGTCAGAAATTCAGTTACTAAGAGGATGGACTGTTTGGCCCAATTTCGACATGTTTCTCCCCGGAAGTCAAGATCGAGGCTAGTTCTCACAACACCAGTTACGGACACTGAAGATGAAGTCAAGCTTACCTTGAGCTGAGATGTGATCGTCAAAGAAGAAGTAGCAGAAGAAGATGATGTAGAGGTCGATAGTGTAGATTTTGAAAATGCATTTAATAAAGAAGAAAAGCTTTGTAAGGACGACCAATAAAGAGTCGACCTTTTTACTTATTGCCAATTTTGAGAGCGTGAAAGAAAGAAGTGGTATAAATACAGAAATGGGTTATAAAAAAAATATATATGATGCATAGTTTGACCTTAGATTTTTCGGTAACAGATTAGTAGTCTGTATCGTCGCTATTATGCTTGTGTGATGCTAGAAAATCACAGTGAGATAAGAATAATTTTGGTGGAAAGATTTCTTATCTTGAAAAGATCTCAAAGGGGAAAATTTTCCAGTACGTGAAAGAATGACTAAAGCAGTCATTTAGTTCAGTTGATGAGTTCTTATATGCTTAAGAAAAATAAGAAGTTATGATGCTTTGTTAAGCATAAAGTAAGTTGACAGTAAATTGTCAAGATGAAGCTAGAGTTTGAAAAATGAGAATTTTATGAATATAAGCTAAGTATGAAAGAAGTAAGTAGCTTTGTCAAAAGTTTATAAGTTAGTTTGTGAGTTGTATGAGTGAGTAAGAAAAGTTTATAAAGCTGAGTGCTTTGATGTTGTTTGCCAAGATGAGAAAAGTTTATGAAGCCAAGCTGTTGTGCTATTGCTTGAGTATTTTATGCTTAACTGATGATTTGATTGTATGATGATGAGAGTGAATCGTTTGATTCATTATTTATGATGAGCATGTTATGTGCTAAAGATGTGAATAAGAATTTTATTAAGTTTTAAAATCAAGAAAGTTTTATTCCGTTTAAAGAAAATAAAATCCTTCGGAAAAACCCTGAGTTGGTTAAATAAAATGCCTTCTAGAAAAAAAAGAAATAAGGTAGAAAAGAAGCGCAACAAGAACCTATTCCGTCTCCTCAGCCTGAAAGAAGGATAGAAGAAATTCTTTTTCTTCGCCAAAATTTCCCAACTCTAAGACGGGAGAGAAAATTTGTCGGAAGTTGAAGAGTGGGTTCGATCGTTGGAAAGAATTTTTAGATTTCTTCAGTTTAGCGATCAAGAGTGTCTTACGTGCATGACCCTACCAGTTCAAAAGATCTGCAGATCATTAGTGGAAAGCTCATCATAGGACGTATACCCCGAGCAGCTAGAGAATTTGAGGTAGGAGCAGTTCAAGAACGCTCTTTTTGAGAAGTATGTCCCAAGAAGCTACTGCAAACATAAGGAGAATGAATTTGCCAATCTTAAGTAAGGAAAGAAGTCGGTATTCGAGTATGATCGAGAATTTTGTGATCTCACTCGTTTCGCCTAAAATGAAGTAGACATTGATGAGAGGATGTCTGGGCTCTTTCGAGCCGGACTACGTCAAGAAATAAGAGTCGTGCTACTCAGTCAGAGTGCATTCACCTATGCAGAGGCTTTAAATCGAGCTTTATATATGGAGATAGCCATACAACCAGAAAGATCGTTGCATTTGTCAGCACCATCTTCTCAACAAACTCAAGCTCCATCAGCAGCGAGCCCTCATTCTGCAAACTAAGGTTAGTTCAAAGAGGAAAGAGAAAGTATAATAAAGGTTCTCAGTCGAGTAAGAGGTCATGGCAAGGTCAGCAAAGTCGGCAAGGTCCGCAGCAGCAGCGCAATCACAAAGAACGCTGTCCTCAGTAACATTTTCAGAAGATAGAACCTTAGCAGTAGTATCAAAGGATTTTTGCCCTTAAGCAGAAGCCATGCGTTAAAGACCAAAGAAATTTGACAGATATGAGTCAATTAAAAGGTGTACCTGTTATAATTTTTTTTATATCGGTACATCGCATTCATTTATATAAAATGCATGCGTTAATAATCTTAGTCTAAAACGTAGAACGTGGTAGGAAAAACCTAAAGAGTAACTACTTCAGTAAATGAATTGGTTGACCGAGAATTTTGCAACTATCCGATGCAAGCAGAATCAGATCTCTTTTCAGTAGCCTAGTCAAGAACCAACTCTATTCTTCGGAATAAAATAAAGTCATAGAAGATTGCCGATTATCTCGGCAGTTCAAGTAAAGAAATTTTTGAAAAGAAAAGATGTGAAATCATATCTCATCTATCTCAACAAAAATAAAGGTCGAGAAGAGAGTATTGAAGATGTAGCTGTAGTCAGAGAATTCCAGCATGTATTTCCTGAAGTTTTGACAAGATTGCTGCCAGATAGGCAAGTGGAGTTCACCATAGATCTTGAAGCAAGATCAGCTCCAGTTTTAAAGGTGCCATATAGGAAGGCCCTGAAAGAGTTGCGAGAGTTAGAGATCCAGTTGCAAGAGTTGCTTGATCTAGGTTTTATCCGACTTAGTGATTTTTCCTTAGGAAGCACCAACCTTGTTGTCAAGAAAAAGGACGGTAGTTTGAGAATATGTATCGACTACCTAGAGTTAAACAAGCTAACATTGAAGAACAAATATCTTTTGCCGAGAATAGATAATCTTTTTTATCAGCTCAAAGGAGCTAGTGTATTCTCGAAGATTGATCTGAAATCTGGTTATCATCAGTTAAAGATTAAGTAAGAGGATATTCAGAAGACAGCTTTCAGAACGAGATACGGGCACTCCAAATTTGTAGTAATGCCGTTTGAACTGACAAATGCTCCAGTAGTATTTATGGATCTCATGAATTGAGTATTCCATGAATTTTTGGACAAGTTTGTCGTAGTTTTCATTAATGATATTCTTGTATATTCAAAGAGTGATTTTGATCATGAGAAACATCTCAGAATTGTTTTGGATAAGTTGAGAACCGAGAGATTGTATGCCAAGTTCAGCAAATGCGAATTTTGACTAAAAGAAATACATTTCCTTGGACATGTTGTTTCCTCTTAAGGAATCAAAGTCGATCCGACAAAAGTGCAAGCAGTCCAGGAATGGAAGGTTCCAACTACGCCACATAAGATTAGGAGTTTTATAAGTCTAGCAGGCTACTATCGAAGATTTATCGAAGGATTTTCAAGATAGCAAAGCCAATGACCCAACTCCTAAAGAAAGAATCGAAGTTTGAGTGGTCTAGCGAGTGTGATGAAAGTTTTCAAGAGCTAAAAAAAAAAGGTTAACCACTGCTTCAGTTCTATCAATTCCAGAATCAGATAAAGATTATACCGTTTTCACTGATGCATCAAAGAATGGACTAGATTGTGTCCTGATGCAAGAAAGAAAAGACATTGCTTATGCTTCTAGACAGCTTAGACCTCATGAGGTAAGCTATCCAACTTATGGTTTGGAACTAGCAGCAGTAGTGCATGCTCTCAAGATATGAAGACACCATCTTTACAAAGCAAATTATGAGATCTTCACAAATCATAAGAGTCTCATATACTTCTTTGAGCAGAGAGAGTAAATATGAGACAACGAAGATAGCTCGAGTTAGTCAAGAACTACTATTGTAAAAATTTCTATCATCCAGGAAAAACAAACGTAGTAGCTGACGCTTTGAGCAGAAAGAGTAAATGGATCTGAGCTAGGATTTCTTCTAACTCAAGAGAAAGAACTCATTGAGAGTTTTGGAGAGTCGAGATTAGAGGTTTTATGCCGTCGCAATCTGCAGAGCAGATAATTGCAGCCATGGAAGTAGTTCCAGATTTAAGAGTAAGAATTTTTAATGCTCAGAGAAAAGATAAAAAATTAGAAAAGTTTCGAACTTTAGTATAGCCTTTCATCCTCAAACGGATGGTCAATTAGAAAGAACCATTCAAATCCTAGGGGATCTGTTAAGAACTATTGTTCTTTATCGAGGAGATCATTAGGACCAAATTTTACCTCTTGTTGAATTTTCTTATAACAACAGTTACCAAATGTCGATAGGCATGGTGTCCTTTGAAGCCCTTCATAGAAGAAAATGTCGATCTCCGCTCCATTGGGATGATGTGGGCGAGAGAAAAATGTTAGGGCCGAAGTAATTAAAGAAATGATAGAGATTGTGCGTCAAGTCCAACAATGAATCAAAGAAGCATAAGATCGTCAGAAATTTTATGAATATATGCAAAGATCAACGTTAGAGTTTGAAAGGGGAAACTCTCCAAGAGGAATTCATCGTTTTGGTGTTATAGGAAAGCTTAAGTTTCGCTACATAGAACCATATGAAATTCTGGAAAGAATAGGTGAAGTAGTGTATAAGCTAGCCTTACCGCTGAATTTAGAAGTTCACATAAAGTGTTCCATGTATCTCAGTTGCGACGATACATGGTTGATTCAAAACACGTTATCCATCAAGAATAAGTGATCTTTAATCCAAATAGTAGTTATGAAGAAAAGCCAGAAGCGATCTTGGATCGAAAGGTCCAGCAGCTTAAAAATAAGTCGATCGTGTCAGTAAAGATCAAGTGGAATCATGATGATTTAGAAGAAGCCTCTTGGAAGTTAGAAAAATAAGATGCAAGAAAAATATTTCGAGCTATTCCAAGAAGTAAGTAAATTTCGGGACGAAATTTATTTTTAGAGGGAGAGAATGTGATATTCCGTCTTTCTTGCATATTAAAAATAATTAATTTTGTGAGAAAGATAAGATTTCAGTGAAAGAAAAATTTTCGTTTCAGAAAATTTTATCCGGCAGATATATTTTGCCGTAAAAATGATTCTTAATTAATTTTTATCATCTCGGTTAATCCGAAACGAAGATATTTTTACATTTATCAGTAAGTGATAAATGTTTAGTCATAAATTGACTGAAAATGGAAATTAAATTATTTAAGTGATTTATTGCGTAATTTATCGCTTAAATTTTTAGTTTCAGTCGATTTGAAAATAATTCGGTTCACCGAATTTTTCTGTGAAATTTTTATCTAGGGATTGTGATGTCCTAATTGAATTTCCTATGTTGAGAAGTTTAAGATTAAAGCAAGGATTAGTGAGTTAGAAATTAATTGAATTGATTAATCACTTAATTAATTAAATAATCTAAGTTATTTCATAAATATCTAGATATTATTCCTAAATATCTAGATATTATGTTATTATAGGAATATAAATAGCATGTGTTGAGCATAATTTCTTTCTCCTTTCTTCTTCTTGCTCGATACACACACACACAACATACACTCAAGTATTTCTTCCATTGATCTTCAAGTTCAAGGTTCCAAAATCAAGATCAAAGCTTAGCAAATCAATTCCAAGTATTAGATCAAGGTTAGATCTATGATCTTTTTAAGTTATTAACTCAAGAATTAAGCTTGAATCATCTCTCTTTTATTCTTTTTCATTTTTTCGAAAATTTGAGGAAGTGATGAGATGATTTTGATCTTTTAGTATGATGTTTATTTAATGTTTAGATGATCAATTATGAGATTAAATTATGAAAATCAAAACCCTAGCCCTAAGATGAGAAAAGTCGAAATTCATGAAATTTGGGGGTTTTTGATTCATGTGTTGTATGATGAAATTGATGTTAAAATTGAGCTTAGATAATTATTCTAAGCATGTTTGATGTTGGAACAAAGCATGAATTCCCAACCCTTTTCATTTTACATGAAAAAGTCGAAAATTAATGTTTAAAAATAGGGTTTTGAAGTGTTGATGAAATATGGTTTAATGGGTGGTTGATTTGATGATATGTGATGTTAATGATGTATGATTAATCAAGAATTAATCAAATAAAAGCATGATTAGTCCTAAAGCCATAGAAATTCGAATTAAGGTTTCTAATTTGATGATTAATTGAATGAAATTGATTGAGGAATTGAGCTTATGTTAATTATATAAGCATGTTAGAAATTAAATTGAAGAGAAAAGAATCCTAGAAGACCTAATTAAAAAAAGACCAAAAATTAATATAGGAAAATAAATTATTATTCGATTTTTAATTAATAAACTAATTACATTTATGAACTTCTCGATAAAAATTAAGTATTGTCTGATTTTTCGGAAATTTATTTCAAAATATTAAAGTTTTTCCATTTTTGGTTGATTTTTCCGAGTCAAAGGTGTATATGTTTAATCGAGTCACATTTGTGAATTGAATGTGCAATTGTGTTTAATATGTTGAAAAATGTGCATGGTTTAAATTTGAAAATTTTCTGAACCCTATAGATGGGTTAAAATCGACTTAGTCGATTATTATGAATAGTTGTGAAGTATGTTTATGTTCAATGTTATGATTAAAGTTAAATGTTTAATTAGCAGCTAAGTTAGGTTTGAGAATGTTTTAAGAAAGTTAAGTTAGTATTTCTCGGGTTAAGCCGTAGAAATTCGAAGCGAAGTAAAGTTAAGAGAATCGAAGTCGTTTCTTCGATAGTCATTAATTCTCGTTCTAAATTCGTGAATTCCTTTTTCGAATAAAGGAGTGAGCGGAAGTGTGAATCCGATGATTCAGGATCGTTAAAGGTTAAGTCCAAAGCTTCAGTTATCAGGTTGGCTTTCTAAACAAAGAAATGATGAATGCTATATATATATACGATTATATATATTTGTGATGTTTTTAAAGTAATTGGCTTGCCAAATATTTAAGTTTTGTATGATACCGTCTACCAAAGGAAGACGAATTCGGTTCTACACAAGGTAGGATTTGTGTACACTTATTTTGTAATCGGGAGCCTTCCGAAAGGAGTGGACGATTACAAGTGTTTGAGAAGGAGGCCTACTTCTCAGCACTATTTTATTGTAGACATGGTACATACTCTGATTGTTGGTCGCAAGACGGATACCTTGGTGTAGAGGGGGGGGGGGTGAATACACCAAGGTTTAAAAACTTTATATGTTAAAACTCTTTTCAGAGAGCTGGCTGTGTTCGATCCAGCTGGATGGCAGCTTGATCGACACAGCTGGCAGTGTGTGTGTGCGGAATGTGGTGGATTTGGAAAGTCCGTCTGTTGCTTCAAATATATTGCAAATCTCTGTTTCACTTTTCAGTTAGTCAGTTTATGCAGATTGAAATGTATGCTTATGAGGGTTAGTAACATGCATAAAACAAAGCGATAAATAACAGAGCATTTTTAACGTGGTTCGGAGTAACCTCTCCTACGTCCACGACCAGATTCACTGGTAATTCACTACCACTTGGTTTCCAAGTACCAAGCAACTTCACAACTCTAACCCGAGCTGTGTTCCAACAGTTTGCGAGCACTGTCAAGCCTACACCTTCAGTTTCCGGGTACTGAAGAACCTAACCACTCGAATTACACGCTTCGAGCAAGCGTACCTTTACCTAACCTTTCTGGGTTTGGGTTTGGGTATGGTTTTCCAACTATGAACGAGTTCTTACAATGAAGAACAAGGAGTATGATGAACTCTTTCAAACTAGGCTTAAGATATTTATTCTGATCTATTATGCCTATGACTGAATATGTGAACAACTAAGAACACAGCTGACTGGCTGGGTGTTCTTGAAAGATTTGGCTTTGAAGATCGTTGTACATTTTTCTATTTTCTTCTATTTCTTCAGTCGTCTTGCCAGCCTCTCATCTTTAATGGTGGAGGAGAGATATATATATAGGTGGAGATTCAAACTAGCCGTTGGAAGAGAGCCGTTTGAATCTTACCTACTCTTGTTGACTTCTGGCCTTTACCTACGAAGTAGGTCTGCATCTGCAGAAGCTAGTTCTTCTCTGATCTGATTGCGTCAGATAAGATCTTCTGACATCGGGATCTTGTCTTTGAGAAGGTCTTCGTCTTCGAGCTGCTAAGCGTCTCTACTGTATCTTCAGCGGCTTGGACTCTGCTGTGTCTTGATTCTGAGCTGTCTTTAGACCTGTGCTGTATCATCAACCTGAGCTGTGTCTTCAACCTGAGCTGTGTCACTGACCTGAGCTGTGTTTTAAACCTGAGCTGTGTCATTGACACTAAGCTGGGTCTTTTACACTGAGCTGGGTTTTTGACACTAAGCTGGGTTTCCGTCACTGAGCTGGGTCTTGATACTGCAGGATCCTTGACTCTGCTTGGTCTTGCTCTGCTGAGTCTGCTCTGCTGAGTTCTTTAAGCTGTCTGCTTAGCTGTGTTCAGCGAATCTACCTGTAAACTAAGAAACTCTTTAAGCTCAAACAGGTGAGCTGAAAAACGCTTAGGCTTGTGTGATCATCTACTCGGTTGGGGTTAGCTGGGTTTTGGTATCCAATCAGAACTCTATTAATTTTCCCAACAATTTCCCCCTTTTTGATGATGCCAAAACCTAACTGAGAAAAACAATTTACTTCCCCCTTAACAAGAAAACGGGGTTTCAAAAGTTTAAACATACACAGCAGGTAAATTAAATTCAGAGTTCAGTGCCTGGACAAAGAGTTATTGTCATCAGGATGAGCTTGAGAGCAAAAACGAATTTTTCATTAATAAAAGAAAATATTACAATTTTACATTTTACAAAAATTTCAAAAGACAAGAATTCCCAGATGACTGGGTCTTCAACTCTGCTTCCTCTGCTCGTCCATTTGATGGCCAGTCTTGAGACCATATCTGTTGAAGATGAATTCTTCCAAGTTTCTCCATTCATCTTGATTTTTAGACTTGGAGATTCCTCTTTCGCTAGCTCAGTGATGAACTTCTTTGATAATCTGGGCTTTGTCAGGAAGATTCGTTCCAGCTATAGTGGGAGGCTTTAATTGCTTGACTTTTGGAGCTTTGAGCTGGATGTCGTTTCTCTTGGCAGCTAGGGCTAATGATCTTGCCATAATTGGATCTTCTTCATGAAATTCGAAGAAGTATTCTTTGAATGCAGTTTCATGATCCATACCTTTGTATTGATTTAGGTAGTAGAATTCTTTGATGAATTCTGTTTTGCATTGTTCCCAGTTTTCATTGATTTTATCTGGGTTCCTCTTGTCGGATCTTGGAATACTTGAAGCTGCTTGTTTCTTCCTAGCTTGCCTATAGCTTAGCCTTTTCTTCCTCTGCTTTTTCTCAGCAGGCTGGAGCGATTCGGCTTTCTTCTTGATGATTTTGTCCAGCTCTTGCATTTCTCTTCTTTGCTCATTGTGGAAGTTACACAGCCAGTGATAGTCCTTGTATTCTTCTGGCTTATGTCCACAGGCTTTGGCAAGAGCAACCATCTTCTTTCTCCATGTCTCTTTGACTGCTTTGGCTACTGCAGTTGGCTCTGGCTCTTCCTCATCCAGCTCTTTGGCGAAGTCGTCGATTTCAGATTGAATTGGCTGCACAGGTTCCCCCTGAGCTGCAGCTTCCCTCTCCATTGTTTTTCCCGCTTTATTCGTATCTTCCCCCTTTTTGGCATTATCAACAAGGGAGGCGGAGAGGTTAATGACTGTTGCGTTGAGCTTGGTGAGAGCGGCTTCAACATCAGCAAGCTTGGCTGAGTTGTCAGCTGTGGCGATGTTCGGTGAGCGATCTTCTTCTTCCGGCTACGGGCGAGCATCCAGATCTTTTTATAGGTTGAAGAGTTGGCGGATGTCAGAGCTGTTGGAGAGAGTGGACTTTTTGAGAGCTTCCAGCTGGCTTGAAATATTTGCTATGTCGTCGACCAGTGGAGCTTGAAGTCTTGTTACAATCTCATGAACTCTCTTTTCTAGAAGGTGCGATTGATCAATTCTTTGAGAGACAAGAGATTGCTTGAGATCTAGACTGGTACTTTCTTGTAAATCTTGAGCAAATTTATGGACTTCATTAATTGTCCGATGTTGCTCTCTAACTTGACAGTCTAGAGCTGTGAATCGCATAATGACATCCACTTGAGACTTCAGTCTGTCTTGAAAAAGAATTTCTTCAACCTCTTTAGATATTGCTTCTTTCATGGCGGTTGAAAGCTCGACAGCTGAGTCCGTTTGAGTTGCAAAATCAATATGACTGGGTTTGTCTGCCTCTGGTTCAGCTGTTGCATCAGCTGTTTCTTCAATGATCATCACCTCAACTGTGTCATCTGGTACAACGTCCTTGGTAATCTCAGCTATGACTTCTTTGGACATAACATCTTTACAAGATGTCTCCCATCCCACTGCTGTTAAAAGCTTGTTGGCTGATTCCCAGACGTCTGCTGGGTGCGGCTTGGGGTATTGCTGAGATACTTCGATAATTCCTCTGATGAGATCATTTTGATGTAAGTAAGCATCTTCCAGACTTCCAAAGCCAAACGTGTGCTGGAGGCATGCTTCATCCGTCTTCAATTTCTCATACGAGAAGGTCTCGATCAGTTGCTCATTCTGGTACCAAGTCGCCATCTTGGTGGCCAGATAGAATTTGAGATCTGCAACTTTGACGAGGGCTATTGGCAGGTGCGCCAAGATGGGATACTGAGTTAGAACACTCTTGATCCCTGCGATGCGTAGCTTCTCGTACATAGCTTCCATGAAGGCTGAGCCAGAAGAGTTGAGTGATGTAGAAGCAGTAGAATCACTCTCTTATGATTCTATGGAGATTTGAGCTTTGGGTGATGGTTGTTTTGGGGGTGAGCTGGGATTAGAGGGTTCAGCTTGGTCGTCAGCTGGCTGTGAAGGAGCTTCAGCCAGTTGAATATTTCCCTGTGCGTTTACAGGAGATGAATCTCTTGCTGAGGAGCTGGGTGGAGGATAAGGCTGTTTGGGCGGAGAGTTGTGAGGCGGTGAGAGCTGGGGTGAGCTGGGAAGAGTTGTCTGACTCTTTGAAATGTCCAGCTCGTCCTCTGAACTAGATGATGATTCATCATTCAATCCCATATCAGCCAAGACATTTGATCCGTATTGATTGAAGGCCGACACTGGCTGTGGGGAGAGAATCACCATTTCTTGACTTGGAGTTTCTTCAGAGGAAGGTTTCGCCTTTGATGGTGGAATGACAGCTATTTTCTTTTTCTTCTCAGCTGGACCTCCAGCTGGTTTGGGGTCAGCTGTCTTCCTTTTTCTCTGAATCTTCTTAGTTGGAACCTCTGCCTCTGATTTTTTCAGCTGCTTCTTGCCTTTGTTCACAGCAGGCTGTTTCTTCAGAAGATCATTGATTTGACTTATTCTATGGAAGAGAATCTTCATTTCTGGAAACGGTTCTGAATCAGCCCATTTTACTGTGTGCCCTTTCATAGCTTGCTCTATCAAGAACGAAATCTTGGAGCATAAACATAGGGGCTCTGAGGTTGAATACGTCGTCCTGGTGGAGTTGAACTTGATCTTTTCTGACTCCTTGACCAGTCGGTTGAGTAAGAAATCAAACCAATTGACGTTTGCGCCTTTGATCATGGCAATCATCGGCTTGAGCTTTGGAATACTTATCTCTCCTTGAGATCCAGCTATCCCTAAGATGCATTTTTGTGTGATATCCAGCAACAACCTGTACTTTGGCTTGAGAAGGAGCTTTGACATGCTCGCTCTGTACGGCTCTGGGGTGATAAGTATCTCTTGGCTAAGGAATTCATCCACTTCTTCACGACTGTAATCGTCTGGGATGAATTCTCCTTCTCTGGGTAGGTTGAACACCTTTCGTAGCATCATGTTGAGTTTGATGTTGACGGTTGCTGATTCAAATTTTCCATCTTCACCTTCAACAGTCACATCGAATGAAGATGAGTAAAAACTTTCTTCGTCAATGATGTTTAGATAGAATAGAGTGGCTTCTCTCTTTAGCATAAGCTTGGGCATGGAGGTTGCCCACAGTAAGAGACCGGAGTCTATGACGAGGTCTACCATCTCTTTGAGTTCTGAAATTGGAAGGTTGGCGGTGGAAAGACAACTTTCAAATGACAATTTTGTCATCAGAACTTCGAACTGGTTCATCCCTGCGGTTGATTTCTTGGGTGCCATCTCTACAATCTGTTGATTTTGATCGAGCGAGAAATTTGCAGAGGATAGATAGATGACTTGAAGATTTGAAATTCGCATAGATAAAGATGGAAGAATTCTCCGTATCTTTTCCATGTATATCAACTGCCATAATTGATCATCGGTTGAGATTTAGACAGCTGGTATTCTGATCAACGGCTGGGAGAGATTCACTCATCACGTTCTGACGTGTTTACGGCGAGTGTATTACAACCACGCGTGAGGCAGTTCAAACGCTTGACATTCTGCCTCGATCCTGCCGTGCTTCAGTACTCAACAGTCTTTATAATTAATGCGATGGGAATGGAAACTTATCAAGCAATTTAACTAAGGAACATATGTCCGCTTAACATTGGAATTCAAAATAATTGGACTTAAATAGTATATTCCTTAGAAAAATAAATGCATGAGACACATTCCTGTCAGCTTGGACCAAAAAGTCAGCTGATGTCGCGGGTGTCTTTTTCTTTGCTTGACTGAGTTTCTCCCTTCAGCTGAGTAAATCTTCTGCTTTGGAATCCAGCTGGGTTTGTTCCCCCTCAGCTGGATGAACTTTCTTCATCCGGATTGAGCTGATACCAATTGTTGGTCATTCTCAGCTGTATGACTCAGTTTGGAATGAGTCATCTTGTCTTTCTTTCTCTGCTGAAAGACATCGTTTGTGAGGTTCTCCCTCAATTGGATAAACCAATTGGGTTTTATCAGCTGGGTTTGATTCCCCCTGACTTGATAAATTCATTTTGAAATCCTTGGGGTTCCTGCTGAGTTAGTCCAGCTGTGTCTGATTCCTTTTTGATGACACACGGTGATCCAGCTGAGTATTTCCTGCTGGATGCTCTTCTTGATGATTCTGCTGGACTATGATGAGACCAATTGATGAAATCCAATTGTTGGTGAATCTGCTGAACTGAGTCCCCCCTCAGCTAGATTCCTCTTCTGGATTCTGCGATCCACGTTTGATCCAACTTTGTTTGATATTCAGAGGATGATATTTGATAGTTCAGCTGGATTTTTCTCTTGATTCTCCACCTGAGTCTTCTACTGGATTGACTTTGCCCTCAGCTGATATCACAGCTGTGTCGATTTCCAGCTCGGTGGAGTTCCCCCTGAATTTGATAGTAGGTGGCTGTCTTTTCTCAACTGCTTCCTACTTCACTTGAGCCAGTGATTTTCTCAACAATTACGTTCATCTGTCAACTTGATCTCTGATCTTGAGAAGACAGTCAGCTGTTCCATGATCAGCTGAGTTCACTGCTGCTTTGCGGGGTAGAGTCTTCGATTTCCTATTCTTTGCATTGCATTCCTGCGCATTTTATTCACCAGGAAAACCGTTATCACAACAATTGGCTGATGGACAACAGATTATGCTAAAGTCCATCAATCATAAGAGACATTTGAAATTATTATTATATGTCTCAAATGAGTCAAATCCTTTGATGTATCCTTTCGAGATATCACCAAAGGTTACCTGAGACCAGTACGCTTGACATATTCTTTGAATAGCTTTGAGGTAAGTCATAAGCTTTGATCACAAGCTGTCTTTCTCTCACAACACGCTTGATGACATCCTCAATTGCGTCTGTCCCTCCTTGACCTTGATGTCTGTGCTGGATGACATTGCTATCTTTAATTGATTCCAGTCAGCTGGATTTGTCTGCCGCCTTTGAGCTTTGTGTCCAGCTGAGATCCGCTGCTTCTCTTGGTCTTTGAGTTGCAGATCAGTTTTCTTTTCTGATCGGACTGAGCTTGGAGAGCTGGCTTGATTGAGTACGACCTCTTTGATACCTCGATGGTTAGGATCCAGCTGTGTAAGCATTGGCTGGAGCCATTCTTTGATCTGATACAGCTTAGGCCATCTTCAAGCTCCTGACCATTCAGTCTTCTGCTTGACTTTCTGAGTTTATGATGATGGGACCATTAAAGATAACATCCCACATCATGTCGTGAAGAGCACTCAGAAAGCTGTTGAGTTGGAACTTCCAGATCTGATAATCATCGACAGAGAATGTCAGATGTTTCCTGCACAAGGAAGATTCCACGACAGTATGCAATATAATGATTTAAAAAAAATTGAAGCGATGAAGGATCTGTTCAGGTGACCATTATCAGCAATGAAATGCTGACTTGACAGACACAGTGATCTTTTGAACCACTGCTCTGATACCAATTGTTGGTCCCAAGACGGATACCTTGGTGTAGAGAGAGGGGTGAATACACCAAGGTTTAAAAACTTTTCCAAGTTAAAACTCTTTTCAGAGAGCTGGCTGTGTTCGATCCAACTGGATGGCAGCTTGATCGATACAGCTGGCTGTGTGTGTGTGCGGAATGTGGTGGATTTGAAAAGTCCGTCTGTTGCTTCAAATATATAGCAAAGCTCTGTTTCACTTTTCAGTTAGTCAGTTTATGCAGATTGAAATGTATGCTTATGAGGGTTAGTAACATGCATAAAACAAAGCGATAAATAACAGAGCATTTTTAACGTGGTTTGGAGTAACCCCTCCTACGTCCACGACCAGATTCACTGGTAATTCACTACCACTTGGTTTTCAAGTACCAAGCAACTTCACAACTCTAACTTGAGCTGTGTTCCAACAGTTTGCGGGCACTGTCAAGCCTACACCTTCAGTTTCCGGGTACTGAAGAACCTAATCACTCGAATTACACGCTTCGAGCAAGCGTACCTTTACCTAACCTTTCTGGGTTTGGGTTTGGGTATGGTTTTCCAACTATGAACGAGTTCTTACAATGAAGAACAAGGAGTATGATGAACTCGTTCAAACTAGGCTTAAGATATTTATTCTGATCTATTCTGCCTATGACTAAATATGTGAACAACTAAGAACACAGCTGACTGGCTGGGTGTTCTTGAAAGATTTGTCTTTGAAGATCGTTGTTCATTTTTCTGTTTTCTTCTATTTCTTCAGTCGTCTTGCCAGCCTCTCCTCTTCAATGGTGGAAGAGAGATATATATATAGGTGGAGATTCAAACTAGCCGTTGGAAGAGAGCCGTTTGAATCTTACCTACTCTTGTTGACTTCTGGCCTTTACCTATGAAGTAGGTCTGCATCTGCAGAAGCTAGTTCTTCTTTGATCTGACTGCGTCAGATAAGATCTTCTGACATCGGGATCTTGTCTTTGAGAAGGTCTTCGTCTTCGAGCTGCTAAGCGTCTTTGCTGTATCTTCAGCGGCTTGGACTCTGCTGTGTCTTGATTCTGAGCTGTCTTTAGACCTGTGCTGTATCATCAACCTGAGCTGTGTCACTGACCTGAGCTGTGTTTTAGACCTGAGCTGTGTCATCGACACTAAGCTGGGTCTTTTACACTGAGCTGGGTTTTTGACATTAAGCTGGGTTTCCGTCACTGAGCTGGGTCTTGATACTGCAGGATCTTTGACTCTGCTTGGTCTTGCTCTGCTGAGTCTGCTCTACTGAGTTCTTTAAGCTGTCTGCTTAGCTGTGTCTTCTGCTGTCTTCAGCGAATCTACCTGTAAACTAAGAAACTCTATAAGCTCAAACAGGTGAGCTGAAAAATGCTTAGGCTTGTGCGATCATCTACTCGGTTGGGGTCAGCTGGGTTTTGGTATCCAATCAAAACTCTATTAATTTTCCCAACACTGATATATATATTCCTTTGAGCAATGCACAAGTTTGTTTTTGAGAAAAATACTTGTGCTTTGTTTTTAGGCAAGTCCAATTTATAGCTGTATTTCAAATAATTTTGGCCTGTGTCCACTGAGTACTTTGTACTCAGCCCTGCATGTTATTTCTAAAATGTGCAGATTAGCTGGGATGAAGATGATCGTGTGCTGGACGGACTTGTTGTTGTTGTTGTTCGTTTGATAAGAGTCAATTATGATGAGCTTAGAACCTAGAATATATGTCTTCATACATATATTCTCTCGTTTTTCCACTGCAAGATTATGATGTTGAGTTTAGTATAAGCTTGAAGAAGTTGTTTAAATTTTGAAGTCTCAAACGATGTTCGTTATCTTATTTTGAAGCCTAGCCGACTTGATTATATATACATATCAGTTGCTCGTTATTTGAAAGCTATGTTGATTTTGAAACTGTTTTCTATCGTGCTTTCTTGATCCTGTGAATCAACTCTTAAATTCTTGTCCAATTGCCGTGGAAATTGTTGATAAGATTATTGTTTTCAGGGCTGGTTGAGTTCGTTTTCATTGATATGCTTGTTATTCTTGAACTCAGCTGATCGTTCCATAAATCTCAAGTCTTGCATATCTTAAATCCCCATAAGTTTAATGAATGGTTGAGCATGAGTTTTCTTTTGATATTTTTGACTGATAGCCGGGTCGCTATCTTAATCCTTTTGTTAATCATAAATTGTGTAAGTCTTGGGACCCACCGGCTTTGTTATCTGAATTCTCAGCCGGGCTGCGACAACCTAGTGTTAGCAACATCACAAACCAACACGCTGTGGAGGATTGGGTTGTGTAGAAGCAAGTCACTAAGGTAGATAGTGTTATCTAGATTAGTCTTCGATGAGATTAATCTCTATTTTTACATGTTCTGATTCTTAGGCAGATTGATAGGCTGTAAAGGTTCAAACATGTTTGTGTAGTTGATTAGATTAGTGTAGATTTAATTTTCTACCCATTCGATACTTAGAGCTTGTTGCTATATGGATTGAATGGTTTGTTTTCTCTGTATTGTAATCTTTGGTTTCAATATAGTGTTTTACCGTAAGGCACCGGCATGTTTAATCACCTACCAAAAAGTTTAATTTGTGTATTTGTTAAATTTCCACTGCACGTTAAATATGTTGTTATTAACATGTGATTTAACACTCTTATTTTAACAAAATGAGTGATTTTGTTGTAATCTCGGGCACTCGATTCTTTCAAGTGGTATCAGAGCCTCAACTTGATATACTAAGTTCTGATTCTATGTGTAGATTACACCATGGACGCCACTGAAAAACCCCCTATTTTGGATAGCAATGGTAAGAACTATCCTTTGTAGAAGTCACGCATGAGGATGTTTATCAAGTCAATTGATGAACGAACATGTCTTTCTGTTGTAAATGGTTGGGTTGCACCACGTGAAGAAGTTGATGGAATTTCAACATTAACCCTTAAGGGACGTTGGACAGCCGATGAGAGAGTTGTCTCTGACTTCAATTCTCGTACGTTGAATGCGATGTTTGTCTCTGTAGATGTTCCATCTTTTTTGGTTGATATCCAACTGTGTTGAGGCTCGTAATGCCTGGAATATCTTACTGGAACAATGTGAAGGTTCTGAAAGTGTGAAGAAAACTAAGTTAAGAATGCTCACAACTAAGTTCGACAATTTGAGGATGTTGGAGGATGAGTCAATCTCAACATACTCCGATAAGATCACTGAAATAGCTAATGAAGCTGTTGCTCTTGGTGAACCAATTGGAAATGATCGTTTGGTTAGTAAGGTCATGAGATCCTTACCTAAAAGATTTAACATGAAGATCTCGGCAATTGAGGAAGCTAGAGATGTTTCTTGGTTGCGTGTAAGTGAGTTATTCAGTATCTTACTTACTTTTGAGATGAACTTGAACCAACAAAAGGCTGGAATGAAAGGCAAGAGTGTTGCCTTCCATGTTGATGCTGTCAAGACTTCAAGCGAAGAAGAAGAATTTGAGAATTCAGATCTAGAGCCTATCGATGAAGAAAACTCTAGCATGGCCTTGTTGACCAAGAAGTTCAACTCTGTCCTCAAAAGAATGAAGAAAGGAAATGATAAATACAATTTCAGGAAGAGAAAGATCCAATCATCTTTTTCTGTGTCTCCTGTCAAACCTACTGTTAAGGAGCTTGTTAGGAACACATCATCTAACATTGAATCTATTCAGTGTAGAGGCTGTTCAGGGATGGGGCACTATGCAAACGAATGTCCTACTGTTCGTAGGAGAATGCAGAAGAATTTCAATGTCACAGTGAGTGATAACTCAAAAACTGAAGAAGTCGAAAAGAGTGATAAAACCGCTTCTCAACCGGTACTTTTCTTTGCTTCAGTTACTGAAGTTGATGTTACTAGCGAAGAAATGATTGACGCATTACTCAACATTGATGATGAGATTCTTATTGATGAGTTAAAAGATGAGTTGAATGATCAATTCACCTTTGTCTCAAATATTGAAGGTAATCCTTCGACTAACACGTTTACTTACGATTCTTTTGATGTCTCTACATCTAATATGTCCATTGATCGTTCTTTCTCAAATCTATCAGGTGTTGACTGTGTTGTGGATGACACAACTGATATTTTTCATGAAAAAAACTGTGTTGATGCATCTGTTAATAACATCAGTCCGGAGAGTTATGTCAATAACAATGATGTTATCATAACAGAATTTGATTCATCCAATGAGTATCACATGCACATTTCAACTCTTCCAACCTACACTGAAGTGATTGCTGATCCAGATGTTGTGATCACTTCTGAACCAACATCACATCTATCATGGGATGATATGACAGTTCAAGAAGAAGAATGTGCTAACACCGCAATCCTAAGTGATCAAGGACATGTTTTTGATCCGGTCGAAGCTCTTGAAGAAGTAAGAAGACTCTATGAAATTCTTGACGAGCAATGTGCTGATCAAAGAAAAGATCTCCTGATGGTGATTGATAAGAATCAATCCCTCAAGAGTCGAATCAAGAGACTTAAGGTTCTTCCCACTAAAAAGGATTATGAGTTACACATCTTGAAGAGAAAACATGAAGATGATCAATCAACCTTTGACAGGCTAAAAAGAGGTACTCTTGCTCTTAAAGAAGCTCTTTCTTTGGGTCAAACTAATAGACATGGTCTAGGGTTTGATTCAAATGTCTCTGAAAATAATTCCTTTAATGTGAATTTTTTGAAAGAAAAGAGTCCAAATCATGTTGATATGGATGTTTGTGACACTAGTGTTACTAACAAAGAAAAATCTAAGGTTTATGTGTGTCATTATTGTTCTGCCCCTGGTCATATCAAACGATACTGCAATCAATATATTGAAGATGTTGCCAACGAAAAGATACCTGGAAAGTTTTTGTCAAGATCTAGAAAAGTATTATCTAATCTCAGAAAGGACTCCTCTGTTACCAACAGTGAAGCATCCGGATAAACAGCTTCACCTTTTGTGAAAAAGAAAAGGCCTTACTCAAATGAGTCTTGTTTTGTTATTTACACTTCATTGAAAGTTGATGTTGCAGGAAATTGATACTTTGATAGTGCATGTTCGAGACACATGACCGGAGTCAAAGATGACCTCATCGACTATATTCCGATCAATGGAGGAAAAGTGACATATGGTGGAGAAGCAAAGGGCAACATAATTGGCAAGAGAACATTGAACGTTCCAAACTTTCCTAATTTGAGGAATGTCCTTCATGTTGAAGGACTGACGACAAATTTGATAAGTAGAAGTCAATTGTGTGATGATGACATGACTGTAAGATTTGACCGAAATCTTTGTAAAGTGTTTGATCGTTTTAATCATTTTGTGATGTTGGGAAGCAGATCAACTGACAATTGTTACCAAACTGACAATGAAAATTCATGTCAGTCGGCCAAAGTTGATGAAGCTGAGCTGTGGCACCAACGAATGGGTCATGTTAGCATGACCAACATGCAGAAGCTGATTACCAATGATGCTGTTGCTGGACTTTTTTATTTAAACATCAAAAAGGAATTTGTTTGTGGACCATGTCAACAAGGCAAGCAGACTAGGGCGTCACATCCGATGTTAGGAACATGCAGTACCAACAGATGTCTTGAGCTAATCCATATGGATCTTATGGATCCCGTGGAGGTTGAAAGCTTTGGAAGAAAGATGTATGTTCTAGTTTGTGCGGATGAGTACTCACGTTTCACTTGGGTTGAATTCTTAAGAGAAAAATCAGACACTTTTGCGATGTTTAAGAAGTTGTGCAAAAGTCTTCAAAACCGTTATAACATGAATATTGTAAGGATTCGGTCTCATCATGAAAAAGAATTTGAGAACTCATATTTCTCTGATTTTTGTGAGAATGAAGGAATTTCTCATGAATTTTCAGCACCAAAGACTCCTCAGCAAAATGGTGTTGCGGAAAGGAAAAATCGAACTCTCCAAGGAATGGTTAGAGCCATGTTACATGGTAGAAACATCTCCAAAAGATTTTAGGCTGAAGCTGTTAATACAGTTTGTCACATCATCAATAGAGTTTATTTGAGACCAGACTCTAACATGACTCCCTATGAACTTTTGAAAGGAAAAAAGCCAAATCTTAAATACTTTCATACTTTTGGATGTGTTTGTTACATCCTTAATGACAGCCAGTACTTAAACAAGCTGGATTCAAAGAGTGACAAGTGTTTGTTCTTAGGTTATTCTCCTAACAGTAGAGCATTTCGTGTTTACAACTTGAGATCTAGGACTATCCAAGAATCTATCAATGTTGTGTTTGAGGACTTCTCTACTCTTTATGGAGATATTCGTGATGATGGTAATTCTCTCGTACTTGAAAGTGGTGAAATTAGTGAGATTTCTTCACAAACTGTTGAAAATGATGGAGGAAGTACCTCTGAACCAACATCAGAAGTGTCAACAGAACTGACATCAGAATCTAACACTCAATCAGATGCTGATGATGATGTTGATAACATTGATATCAATAGTCCGATCCATGTTGACAACATCTCTGGCAACAGAGATCCTCCAGGACGAATTCGGAAGAATCATCCCACATCACAGATCATTGGTGAATCATCTGAAAGAATTCAGACCAGGAGAAAAGGTTCAGTAAACTACAAAGATATGGTAACACTTGCCTGTATGTTTACTTTATATGACGAGATTTGTCATATTTGTTTTCTTTCATCCTTTGAGCCTAAACATGTTGATGAAGCATTGAAAGATGAATTTTGGGTAAATGCGATGCATGAGGAATTAAATGAATTTGTCAGAAATGATGTGTGGAAACTTGTTCCAAAACCATGCAGCCAATAAGAATATTATTGGAACAAAATGGATCTTTAAGAACAAATCTGACAAATCCGGTAACATTGTTAGAAACAAGGAAAGATTAGTTGCACAAGGCTATACTCAAATTGAGGGAATTGATTTTGATGAAACTTTTGCACCTGTTGCACGTCTTGAATCCATTAGTTTACTTTTAGCAATAGCTTGTCAATATGATTTTAAACTTTATCAAATGGATGTCAAAAGTGCTTTCTTGAATGGTGTGTTAGTCGAAGAAGCATATGTTGCTCAACCTAAAGGTTTTCAAGATCCAATTTTTTATAATCATGTTTATAAGCTTAAGAAAGCTTTGTATGGTTTAAAACAAGCTCCAAGAGCTTGGTATGCTTGCTTGACTGATTTCTTACTACAATATGGTTTTTGTAGAGGAATTGTTGATCGAACATTGTTTATTCACAAAAATAATGAACATTTTTATGTTGCACAGATTTATGTCGATGACATTGTTTTTGGTGCTACGTGCCCTAAGCTTGTTAATGACTTTGTGGAAGCCATGAAGACAAATTTCCAAATGAGTATGGTTGGTGAACTAAATTTCTTCTAGGCTTACAAGTCAAGCAGTCCAAAGAAGGCATCTTCTTCTCACAAAGAAAGTACGCAAGAAACTTAGTGAAAAGATTCGGCTTGGAATCAACTAAACACATGAAGACTCCTATGGATTCATGTGACAAACTCAACAAGGATGATGTTGGAATGGATGTTGATCCAACCATGTATCGTGGAATGATAGGAAGCTTGTTGTATCTAACTGCAAGCCGCCCAGATATCATGTATAGTGTTGGAGTGTGTGCTAGATACCAAGCTAAACCTAAGGAATCTCATTTGAAAGCAGTCAAGAGAATCATACGCTATGTTGCAGGGACTGTTGATCTGGGAATCTGGTATACTAAAGACACCAACTCCAACCTTGTTGGATACAGTGATGCAGACTGGGCTGGAGATGTTACTTACAGGAAAAGCACAAGTGGTGCATGTTACTTTGTTGGTAACAACATGCTATCATGGTCAAGCAAGAAGCAAAATTGTGTGACTCTATCAACGGCTGAATCTGAATATGTTGCTGCTGGAAATTGTTGTGCTCAACTATTATGGATGAAGCAGATGTTAAAGGATTACGACATGGAAACTGACATTCTTTCTGTCATGTGTGACAACAAGAGTGCCATTGAAATATCCAAGAATCTTGTTCAACATTCACGTACAAAGCACATCGACATAAGACACTATTTCATTCGAGAGCTGGTTGAGAAAAAGGTTGTAAGTCTTAGCTTTGTTCCTACTGATAAACAATTGGCTGGCATATTCACTAAAGCTCTAGACTTTGAAAGATTCTCCTTTTTGCGTAAAGCACTTGAAATCTGCTCTCCATAATCCAATCAGTTCTAGTGTTGAAACCTATGTTGGTTCCTGTATCACAAGTCTATGAAGACTGGAATATGCTGGTGACTGTTGAAACTAATACTGGTTCGTGATCATCCAACATTTGATTTTGAGAGAGTTTGTTAGTTTACTACTATTTCTTCTCTTGTTTATCTTATTTAGTTTATGTAGAAACTAGATTAGTTTGTTTCAGTTGTTATCTTTCTTCCATTTTCTCTTTATTTGAAGATAAACTCATTGTAAGTAAAAATTAAGTTAGATTGTTTACTTCAATTGGTATCTTCTGATTTTTGTACTTAATTTAATTAAGTAATGGTATTCTTTATTCAATTTTTTTGTTGATTTTTGTTATTCGAAGGTCGGCCGAAGGCCAAGATCTTCGATCTTCTGTGTTTGATGATCTACTGTGTGAGAATCCTGATCCCCTGTATGTTGACAACAGCCATGTCAACATGAAATATTTTTAATAAGATTCAAGTTATTCGAATTTTATTAATTATTTTTTATGATAAACATGATATCTCTGTGTTTATCAATAATCAAAATCTAAATCTTTGCTAAGATTTTTTTAAATCTTTTATCGGATCTCTTTAATAGATTGTACCAAATCTTTTAAGTATAACATTTAAGTGGTATATTTATATAGGACTCTTCTCCTTTAATATATATATTAACTTCACTAACTCTTCATTATCTCACAGCTGAACTCCTCATTTTTCGTTCTTTCTCTCCGCTTCTCTCTCTGCTCAAACACTCTGTTTACTTCTCTTCTCTCTCCATGGCAAATCAAGATAAGGAACTTCTGAAATCATTAAAGAAGACATTCCCTGATCTGAGCTCTCCTGAAATCATTAAGAAGATGACCTCCTCTTCTTGAGTTTCACTCATCTTCCCAAAAGGAGAAAACCTCATTGCATTCTAGGGCTCAATCACATGACTCTCTGCCAGAATCGAAGAAGAAATCCGAAGCTCCTGAGGCCATGGAAGTGTCAACACAAGAAGCGTCACCCTCTCATATACATCCACAAGATCAACCGATCGAAGATGCTGAAGTGATGTCGCCAACTCACGCACATCAGAGGAAAACCCTCCTGCTGAAGAAGAAACACAATAAACCCCAGTCTCAAAATTTGGTCCTTTACTGAAACAGGCGGCGAAGAGACTCACCAACAAGCAGATGGCTGCTAAAGCTAAAACTCCTGCTAAAAAATAAAAGAAAAAGGGAACGAAGGAAACTGTGTTAGTGAATGAACCCACTGATGAGGAGGATGTTGGTGATAGCTCCAACGAAGATGATGAGAAGCATGAGAATGACAAGCACGTTGAGTCATCTAAGAATTCTTCTAAGCAAAGTGATGAAATCGAGGTACAAATCAATGAGCAGACGATCTCTGAACTTCCTGATCCACAAGAGGGCTCTGCTGCAGATGAACCAGTTCTTGAAACTGGTAAAAGAAAGCGTTCTCAGACTATTACTGGCAATGTTGGTCACACTCCAGAACGGAGAAGCACTCGCTCTTCCAAGTCTTCTCTTCCTCCACAACCTGTTCCAAGTCTGTCCAAAAAGTAAAAAATTGATGCTGGGAGCACAATTGGTTGCCAACAACAAATACAACAACTCTCACAAAGGAGCAGACGAACTTTCTGTACAAGATAAGGAAACCACTTAACTTCAATTTTGGTGAAGTTGCCTTCTTCTTCATTGCTCGAGCAGCTGACAAGTCAGACTCCAAGAGTGTGCTTCCATTCCCAAGTCTCATCTACTCCTTGCTGAAGCGACAAGGATTTGAAGACAGAGGTAAGGCTGTTCTCACCAAAGAACATACCACACTCAACTTTTCTAAAGCTCTGAAGGATCCCGGACGTGTGAAGGATCTTCCTTACAGATCTCCATCATCTCATCAAGAAGCAGCCTCGTTTGATAGTGACTCTGCTGCAAGTGAACCGGCTCCTCCCTCTCATGTCACTGATCCCATCACTGGAGATGTTACTCTCACCTCAGCTGACATTCAGGTGGTTCTCATGGCATTTCCCAAGCTTCTGAATGAAGCTCGTGATGTGGTTCGTCGCCTTGAAGGAGTGGAAACTTTCTTCAAGTCTCTGCTACCATCAACCAAAAAGGGGGAGAATGAAGATGAGTGACTTAACTTTGTTTTGGTTGCTGGAGTTTAATATGTTGGACTTAACTTTGTTTTGGGTGCTGGACTTTAATATGTTGGCATGTGTTGGCATCATATTAAGTTTTTTCTGCGATGGACGCATTTATATTCTGTATGTTATGTTTTTTTCTGCGATGGACACATTTATATTCTGTTTGGGTTAGTTTCTGTGATGGATGCAATTTTATTTTGGTCTAATGTGTATGAACACATATCTTCTTGTTGTTGGCTTGATGTTGAATGATTCAATCAATATGTTTTCCCTTGCTGGTTGAATTCTAATTTTTTGCAGGAGATGTGTAGCATGGATCGAATATGACAATCGAAGGTCTTGGCCTTCGGCCGACCTTCGATATCAAAATGATTATCTCTAGAATTTAGTCTTACTTCTTTAGTTCTATCTCTCTATTGCAGATGTTCTAACATGTGTTACTGACATAAGCACTTCAGGGGGAGTTTTAAGTGGGAGTTATGTTACTCCTTCTTATATTGATTGTTATGTTTTGATCATCCAGTTATCTTGCCTTCAATATGTAAATATGTATATATTCGTTTCACGGAGAACTTTTTATTTCTCTTTGAAAATATTCTTTCATTCTTTTATTCTTTATTATTTCATTTGTACATAATATTATTTTTGGGAGGGTTTCCGTTTGTCCTCCATTATTCTTTTGATTCTTTATTCATTCTTTGAAGAACTTCTTTTCACTCTACAAAGGTTTATATACTTTCAAATAAAGTTAAGAGTTTCCTTTCGCTCACTTCAAGTTTCTTTCAAATAAAGTAAAGAGTTTCCTTTCGCTATTCACACTTTAAATTTCTTTCTAATAATGTAAGAGTTGCCTTTTACTCTTACTTCTGTTTATTTATTTTTGTTTTGCAGGAAAAATCTTTTGGTACAAGAAAAGATACATATACAATTAAGGGAGAGTTTGTTAGGTTTTCGTTGGCATAAGTGTTACTTTGGCTGTTGGTAACATGTGTTACCAACATGCCTGATGACAGTGAAAGCCGTTATTTTTATTTAATTGTATATTATTTTATCTTGTCTTGTTTTTCCTTTGCACGTTTCATGTGCAGATAAAAGAACAGTTGAATGACTATTATCAGCAGAAAGAGTGGGGTTTAAGGCGAAGTACACGGAGGTTTTTATCCATGACATGTTAGGAGATCATGGGAATAATCGCTAGTGTAACCGCCCTTGTCCACTACTTTCTCAACCGCTGGAATGGAATGAAGAGCAGATTGTGGAAGTTCAAATGATGAGAGGGTGGAAATAAACTGCTCAACATTTGGAGGAATATAAATACTGCACGAGCTTCATTCTCAAGGTTGTGCATTTTGAACGAAGATCACACTTAGCAAAATTCCAGATTCAGCTTTTGCCATTCTGTCAACCTAGTGTTAGCAACATCACAAACTAACACGCTGTGGAGGATTGGCTTGTGTAGAAGCAAGTCACTAAGGTAGATAGTCTTATCTAGATTAGTCTTCGATGAGATTAATCTCTATCTTGACATGTTTTGATTCTTAGGAAGATTGATAGGCTGTAAAGGTTCGAACATGTTTGTGTAGTTGATTAGATTAATGTAGATTTAATCTTTTACCCATTCGATACTTAGAGCTTGTTGCTACATGGATCGAATGGTTTGTTTTCTCTGTATTATAATCTTTGGTTTCAATATAGTGTTTTGCCATTAGGCACCGGCAGGTTTAATCACCTGCCAAAAAGTTTAATTTGTGTATTTGTTAAATTTCCGCTGCACGTTAAATCTGTTGGTTAACATGTGATTTAACACTCTTGTTTTAACAAAATGCGTGATTTTGTTGTAATCTCGATCAGTCGATTCTTTCATAGTTTATCTTAACTATTTATTATGCTAGTACATTTATCGTATTGAAAGGATCACAGTGAGATGTATTATTTATTCTGACTTATAAATAATCAAGATCTCGGTGACTTAAATAGTCTTAATCTTAATTACATCAATCGGTGTAAATAAGTATTTGTTTATTATCTTGATTTATCATGGGTGAGGACTTTGGCATATAAAGTCCAATATGCTCGATATCTTAGATAATAACAATTCTTATTTGATGCGCGATTAAATTGTATTTCAGAGACCGTGTCCTATTAATAATAGGCTGATAATATTTACTTGAGGAACTTAATATGTTTTTCATACTAAACCCTGCAGGTGGAATTTATTCCGGTATAATAATAAGTTTAAGTGGTAGCACTCTAGATAATTATTTATAGTTAAATAATTAATTAATTGATTAAAAGCTGTCAGAGGCATTTAATTAATTAATGAATATTTGATATCTTAAACACGGAGATTAATAATGTCTAATACTAGCCCCGACTGACAAAATAAATAAGGTGGTAATTCAATTCAGGTGTCCCATGATGACTCTGATGGTTGTCTCTCATGGCGTCATATACTCTGAGTATGAGACGTTCCAAATCGTCGATCGCCTTTCTGTTCTTCTCATCTCCTGGTGGCTTGAGATGATTGCATCACAGTCCATTCTGTTTGCTGCTGAGTGAAATTCCTCTCTCCGGTGCTCCAAAACACTTTGGTATCTAGTTCTTCGTACCCCCAAGTCATGGAAATAGTTCCTGTAACATACGCATCTCAAACAAACGCCCGGATCCATGATTTCCCAACGACTTAAAGTAATTAGAAGAAATATTGAAAATTTTAGGGATCAATTCAGGTGACCACTGTCAGTGAAGATACTGAATTAACACAGATATAGTGATCTTTCGAATCACTGCTCTGATACCAATTGTTGGTCCCGAGACAGATATCTTGGTGTAGAGGGGGGTGAATACACCAAGATTAAAAAAACTTTTCTAGTTAATATTCTTTTGAGTGAGCTATCTGTATTTGACCAAGCTAGGAGACATCAGGGCAAACACAGCTAGCTGAGTGTGTGTGAGTGCGGAAGCTGGCGGATTTGAAAATCCGTCTTGTACTTAATTTTCAAAACTTTGTTTCTCTTTCCTTCTTAGTCAGATTTATTACCTTGAGAAATATGCTTAAAGACAAAGTTAATACAAAACAAGAATAATACAGTAAAGAACAAAGGTTTTTAACGTGGTTCAGAGAATGACTCCTACATCCACGACCAGAAACTTCTGGTAATTCACTAAGGAGACCACTGACTTTCCGCGCAGTCAGCAAGCGTTGCAGCTCCGTTCCTTGAGCTGGATACACGTTTACACATACTGTATCAAAACGTAATCAGACTGTTTACGGGCACAGCTGAAGCCTACCTTCAATTTACGGGTACTGAAGAACCTGATCTTAACCTAACCTTTTCTGGGTAAAGAGGGGTTTGGCTTGGGGTTTTCAACTATGAACGAGTTCTTACAATGAAGAACATTTAGTTAAATAGACTCGTTCAAACTAGGCTTAAAATAGAAAGAATTATATGCCTAGAATCTAATGGGAGGGAAAATATATAGCCTGAGCGAATATGAACATTGATAGGTGCTGGCTTATTTTCTTTGATTCTTTCAAAGAGACTTCTAATAGACTACTTCTTTCGTATTGCTCTTTCTTCTCTTGATTCTCTCTCTCCCTCTCTTTATCTTTGCACACCCCATTTGAAGTGTGAGGAAAGCTCATATTTATAGAGAAGGTTTAGAACTAGTTGTTTGAAAGAGCCGTTCTGAATCCCTACGGAGAGCAGTCCTAGACTTGACATCTATGTGCCTAGCAGTTGACTAATCAACGATTCCTGTCAGAACTTTATTTCAAGTTGTCTTTTGACTTCTGCTGAAATAAGTTGTATTATCTCGAACTCGGCTGATTCAACCTGAGCTGTGACCTCAACCTGAGCTATGTCTTCAACCTGAGCTGTGTCATTGACACTGAGCTGGGTTTTTGACATCGAACTGGGTCTGTAACTCTAAGCTGGGTTGTTGTTTCTGAGCTAGGTCTTGATACTGAGTTGGGTTGTTTACTTAAACTATTTCTTTTCCGCAGCTGTCTTTAGACGAACTTGATCTTGTTTATTCTAGACATCATTGGATCAGTCGCTTGGCTTGGCCTGCTGAGTCTTCTGATTACTTGGTTGGGTTTTTCTTTTGTGACTTCTCTCTGTTGTGGACCCTTGTTCCGCTGTGTTTGACTTCAGCTGATCTCCATTCGGCTGGATCTTCAGTTGTCTTCTGTGACTTTACCTGTTTAGTCTAGAAACTATATAAGCTCAAACAGGAGAGCTGCAAAAGTACTTAGGATACTGCGCAATCATCTAATTGATTGGAGTCAGTTGGGTTTTGGTATCAAATCAAAACTTTTATTATTTTCCCAACAAATGAGCTAGATCTGCTCGGTGGAGGTATCTTGGATGAAGCCAAGGTTGATATGATACTCCATTCTCTATCCAAGTCTTATGAGAACTTTCGTCTCAACGCTGTTATGAGCAAGAAGAAGTTCACCTTAAACGAACTGCTCAATGAACTGGTTGCGGCCGAAAGTTTAATGGGTAAGAGTCCACAGGCTTTGGCTATAGCGACGGGTCCCCATTTTGCACCGAAAGGTGGGCAAAAGGGCAAGGGACCGATTTACAAGATAGGTCTGGCAAAGAGTGGGAGTAAGAAAGTTGGCCCTACTGGAGGTATGAAGAAACCGAAGGGGAAAGAGTAGTGCTTCAAGTGCAACAAGACGGGACATTGGAAGGCCGATTGCCCTTCGATGAAGAAGGATGAAGGTATGCCTTATGCTCTAGTAACAGAAACATGTCTAGTTCCGAGTTCTACTCATTCTTGGGTAGTAGATACCGGTGCAACTGATCATGTTTGTTATACCTTGCAGGGGATTCTACGGACAAGGGAGCTAAGTAGAGGCAAGTTGACCATCTCCATGGGAAATGCGGCAAGAGTGGATGTTGCTGCAATTAGAGATGTTCATTTATCTTTTAAGCATTCAGTTTTAGTTTTGAGAGACGTACTTTTTGTTTCGGATTGTCGGAGAACTTAATTTCTATTTCAAAATTATCTAAGAATGTATATTCTGTTGTTTTTGATAGTCATCGTGCGACTTTCATGAGAAACGATGAGATTATTTGTTATGGTAATTTGATTGATTCTCTCTATACTATTACTTGTTCTTTTGATTATTCTTTATCTGCAAATACTTTAACTTCAAATCAAAATAAGAGAAAGACTTCTTCTCTTGAGAACCAAACTCTTCTTTGGCATCTAAGATGACCTATTCGGAAGTTTTAAACTGAGCTTTAGATATGGAGCTGGCTATGCAGCCAGAGAAATCAGTTCAGATTCCAGCACCTCCCCCAATTCAATCCCCATCGGCTATTAAACCGCAATTTTCACACCAAAGCCAAATTCAAAAAGGAAAGAGAAAATAGAATGCTGGAAATCAACCTAACAAGAAGCCATGGTATGGGCAAAGTCAGCAGCAATCGACCCAAGAAAAGTTTAAAGTTCCTTTTGTTGGTCAAGGAAGTTCGTCTCAGAGACAGCAAGGAATTTCTGCATGTCCCAAGTATGGAAAGATGCACCAGGGAATTTGCAGAGCAAGAAGTAATAATTGTTATGCATGTGGGCAACCAGGGCATTATTCTTATCAGTGCCCAAATAGGCAGCAAGGGACTAGTGGAGGAAAATCTAATCTGTATCAGCCTCCACATTTAAAAGCCATTGAAGGAGTTCTACAGACGCAGCAACGTCCGCGCCAAGTGCTTCGCCCTCAGCAGCAGCAACAGCTAAAGAAGCAGCAAACCCCGCAGCAAAATCAGCAGCATCACCAGAGAATTTTTGCTCTTGAGCAGAAAGCAAGTGTCAAGGATCAGGGCAATCTGGCAGGTATGGGTCAGATAAATGATGTACATGTTATAATTCTTTTTGATACTGGTACATCGCATTCTTTTATATCAAATACATGCGTAGATACTCTTGGCCTTAAAATAGAGAAAGCTAATCAGAACTTAAGAGTATCAACCCCGATAGGTAAATCTACCTCAGTTACGCATGTTTGCCCTAATCTAGAATTTGAGATTGGTTCCCTTAAGATGTCAGCCAAGACCCTCAATCTAATTCAAATGTGGGACGTAGACATTATTTTGGGAATGGATTGGTTAACCGAGAATTTTGCTACCATTCAGTGTAAGCAAAGGCGGATTTCTTTTCATGCCCCTAGAAAAGAGCCAACACTATTCTTCGGAATAGAGAGAAGCAAGAGAGGAATGCCGATTATTTCGGCAATTCAAGCAAAAAGATTGTTGAGAAGAAAAGATGTGCAAGTATATCTTGTTTAGCTCAACAAAGATGAAAACCAAGAGAAGAAAATTGATGATGTAGCAGTAGTTCGAGAATTTAAAGATGTTTTTCCTGAAGTTTTGCCAGGATTACCACCAGATAGGCAATTGGAGTTTACCATTGATCTTGAACCTGGTTCAGCTCCAATATCAAAGGCGCCGTATAGAATGGCCCCGAAAGAATTGCAAGAATTGAAGATCCAGTTGCAAGAGTTGCTTGATCTTGGTTTTATTAGACCTAGTGTTTTCCCGTGGGGAGCACCAATTTTATTTGTCAAGAAGAAAGACGGTAGTCTAAGAATGTGTATAGATTACCGAGAATTAAACAAGTTGACATTAAAGAACAAGTATCCTTTGCCAAGGATAGATGATCTGTTTGATCAGCTCAAATGAGCCAGTGTATTCTCAAAGATTGATTTAAAATCTGGCTATCATCAGTTGAAAATTCGTCAAGAAGACATTCCAAAAACTGCTTTTTGAACGAGATACGGCCACTATGAATTTGTAGTAATGCCGTTTGGATTGACAAATGCTCCGGCAGTATTCATGGATCTTATGAATCGAGTTTTTCATGAATTCTTGGATAGATTTGTCATAGTCTTTATTGACGACATTCTTGTGTATTCAAGAAGTGAGCAGAAGCATGAAGAACATCTCAGAATTGTCTTAGAAAAGTTGAGATCAGAAAAGTTGTATGCCAAATTCAGTAAGTGTGAATTTTGGCTGAAAGAAGTAAATTTCCTCGGACATGTTGTTTCTTCCAAAGGAATTAAAGTAGACAATTCTAAAGTGCAAGCAGTTCAAGAATGGAAATCTCCAAAGTCACCCCATGAGATTCGTAATTTCTTGGGTCTAGCAGGTTACTATCGGAGATTCATTGAAGGATTCTCAAAGATAGCAAGGCCAATGACCCAACTTCTGAAGAAAGAATCGAAGTTTAAATGGTCTCCTGAATGCGAAGAAAGTTTTCAAGAGCTTAAGAGGAAGCTAACCACCGCTCCAGTTCTAGCAGTGCCAGAAGCAGGCAAAGATTTTACCGTTTATACGGATGCATCAAAGAATGGATTGGATTGTGTCTTGATGCAAGATGGCAGAGTTATTACTTATGCGTCACGACAACTCAGGCCTCATGAGGAGAATTACTCAACTCATGATTTAGAGCTAGCAGCAGTTGTGCATGCTTTAAAAATTTGGAGACATCATCTTTATGGAGCCAAGTGTGAGAACTTTTCAGATCATAAGAGCCTCAAATATTTTTTCAAGCAAAAAGAGTTAAATATGAGGCAAAGAAGATGGCTTGAGTTAGTAAAGGACTACGATTGCAAAATTTCCTATCACCCAGGAAAAGCGAACGTAGTAGCCGATGCCTTGAGTAGAAAGAGCAGAACTGAGTTAGGATTTCTGCTCACTCAAGAAAAAGAGCTTATTAAAAGTTTCGAAAAGTTGAGAATAGAAGTGGTTCTACCACCTCAAACTACAGAGCAAATAATTGCAGCTTTGGAAATAACTCCAGATTTGAAGATGAGAATTTCAGATGCTCAAAGAAAAGATGAGAAGTTAGAGAATTTGAGACTCAAGATTCGCAAAGGAGAAGCGGAAAATTTTCATGAAGCTGGAGATAACACTCTCCTGTTTAAAGAAAGGATTTGCATTCCAGATAAAGAATATTTAAGAGCCGAGATCATGAGAGAAGCTCATGAAACGCCTTATACAGCTCATCCTGGAAGCACCAAAATGTATCAAGACTTAATGCAGAAATTTTGGTGGGAATGAATGAAGCGAGATATAGCTTCGTTTGTAGAGCGATGTTTAGCGTGTCAGCAAGTGAAGGCTTTACATCAACGGCCATATGGAAAGCTCCAGCCGTTGGAAACTCCGGAATGGAAATGAGATGGTATTACAATGGATTTTGTAACCCAATTACCAAAGTCTAAGAAAGGAAATACAACCATATGGGTAATAGTGGATAGATTGACAAAATCTGCTCACTTTATACCAATTCCAGAAATATATGGAGCAGATAAATTAGCCCAGCTGTATGTTCGAGAGATCGTGCGTCTGCACGGTGTGCCCAAGTCGATCGCTTCAGACCGAGATTCAAAGTTTACTTCTCGTTTTTGGAGAAGTTTACAAAGTGAAATGGGTACCAAATTAAATTTTAGCACTGCATTTCATCCTCAGACGGATGGTCAGTCCGAAAGGACAATTCAAATTCTGGAAGATATGCTCAGAACTGTTGTATTAGACCAAGGTAACCAATGAGAGCAAGTTTTGCCTCTCGTTGAGTTTGCATACAACAACAGTTATCAAATGACAATAGGCATGGCGCCCTATGAAGCTCTTTATGGAAGAAAATGTAGGTCACCACTTTATTGGGATGAAATGGGTGAAAGAAATATTTTAGGGCCCGATGCTGTAGAAGAGATGATCAAAATTGTCCGTCAAAAAATCGACCGCCTCAGTAAAGGTTATATGGAGACACCACGGGTTAGAGGAAGCTACATGGGAACTCGAAGATAAGATGAAAGAGAAGTATCCCGAGCTTTTCCTTTGAGGTAAGTAAATTTCGGGACGAAATTTATTTTTAGGGGGGAGAATGTAGTATCCCGCCTTTTTCATAACTAATCTTAGTAAATAATTAAGATAATTAACTAGAATATTTAAAATGCGAGAATTTAGTATGAAGTTAAGTTCCGGCAGATAAATTAATTCGGCAGCCCTAATTTGCTGAATTTTGATAATTTAAGTTTTATTTTCATTTCGGTTAATTCGAAATGAAATATTAAAGGTGTTTATGATTATGTGCTATTATATTTACATTATATGTGAAATATGTGTCATTTTTGAAGTATTTTATTTTCTAAGGAGTTATGAATTTTCTCCGGCAATTTATTTAATTTTCGGATTTTAATTCCGAAAATTTTTAAAGGAAGTTTATATTAGGGTTTGAGAAACCCTAATAAATTTATATATATCGAGAGCATTTAATTAAAGCCTCTATGATTATTTATTTGATGAATGATCAATTAATTAGAGAATTAATTGATCGATTAAAATGAGATTTTTATGCTTAATGTTTAATTAGTTAAATTGATGTTTAATTAATTAATTAAGTTAAGATATTAAGCATAATTTTTCCTAGGAAATAAAGCTTATATTATAAGCTTAATTATCATTTCCTAGATAAATCTTGATTATCAATATCTAATGATTATTTTAATCGCTAATCTAAAGTTAATAACTAAATTAGAACATGTGTTAGTAGCTAACACTAACACCTATTATTTAATTAATATATATATGGGACACCTAAGCTTGTCCTCAACATATTGATGAGAGATGTTGGGTGACTAAGCATGTAGTTAGCATTATTCAATGTATTTAGATTAGATAAGTTAGTATTTAAATGAATGTATCCTTATTCTCTCTCAACTATCAACACACACGCAGAACACACACAACACACACTAAAACACACACGACACACACACACAAAACAGAGCACACACACACTCAAATCAAGAGAAGGAATTTACACTACAACAAAAAATAGTTTTCCGGACACCAAAAAGTGCCCCAATATGTGCTCTATTGGGGCACTTTTTATTTTTGGGGCACTTAATTTAATACATGTGCCTCCAAGTATCGTGCCCCAATAGAGTTAGAGACACTTTTTAAGTGTTTCTATACCAATAGATTTCCAGACAATTTAATGTGCCTCGAGATTGATTTCTTGAGGCACATAAAAATGCCTTTTAATAGGTTTCAAAATATATGGATAAGTCTATAGGGACATTTATTTGTGCCTTTAAATGAAATATCGGGGCACTTATTTGTGTCTTTTTCTTAAATATCGGGACACAAAATGTGTAGCCTCAAAATTCATTATTTGTCCCCAAATTAATGTTATGGGGCACTTATTTGTGTTGTTTGCTTAATTATCGGGACACAAAATGTGTAGCCTCAAAATTCATTTTATGTCCCCAGATTATTGTTATGAGGTACTTATTTGTGTCGTATGCTTAATTATCGGGACACAAAATATGTAGCCTCAAAATTCATTTTATTGAGACTCACTATATAAATACAATCATATCCTATTGTATATCAATAAATAGTTCCACTTATATAACAAAAAAGAATTTTAATTTATATATATTGAACATAAATTTAATTAAAATCTATAATGTCATCAACATTTCAATAACTAAACAATCCAAATGATAATTCGATATAAATGAAAAGTCCTATCATTCATGTCCAACATACACAAGAAAAACTAAATAGTCATTCTATAGAATACGAAATGTAAAAATAATATCATACATACACGTCTATATCGTCTATATATGAAGGGTCATTTGATCTTGAGTGACCTTGTTCCTGCATCAATTTTCATCTTCATCCAAGACAATCTACATATTGAAAAGAGAAGAATAAAAGAGTTTAACGATAAATTATTAGACAATAAAGTACTGTATAATAACTTTACAATACACCACAAATTCATTTATACACTACTACTACATGGACTGGACCATAAACCAAATAACAATGATTTCACCACATAGTAGCTGCCATCAATATTCCTTTTTTTTTTCAAAGAAAAAGACTTCAATTTAGAACAATTTTCATAATATAGAGAAAAAAATATACCAATGATAAAGGCCAAGCGATGGGTGCTCCAATAGAATCTCCAATTGTTTCATGAAGGTCTGTTGGATAAATCAACATTTCTTCACCCTTCAAAATTGTTTGAACCACTACCTCGCAAATTCCGGGCCCAAGGTCCCTACCATTTAGCTCAACATTTCCTATCGCTTTCACTATACCGGTTGCAACAATTTCATTCAAATTAACAAGACTTTTCATTTTCACGAAGACTCCAACCTAAAATTTGAGGCATATGAATGACATAATTGAAAATATATATATATAATTATCTTGATGTAATAAATAATACTATTTTTACCTAAAATTTGAGGCATATGAATGACATAATTGAAAATATATATATATAATTATCTTGATGTAATAAATAATACTATTTTTGTGCTTACCCTTATACGAGTTGGACGACTACTTGAACCAGATGAAGTATGATTGTTGTGAGATGAAACTGGAGCTCTTTGTATCTCAGTTTGCCCATCCGAGTGTGATTTGCTTTGCACCAGAGCTGTCAACTCTTCAATTTTTTGTTTAAGCACTCTCATTTCTTCTTTCTCTTCCATGGATTTTCTGTAAAGTGCAACACGACTAGGTCTGCCACCATAGATATCACTTGGTTTCACTCTCATACCGTACATGCGTAATCGTCCATCTTTATCCTTGCCCATTATCTTCGCAAAAGCATCATCAACATCATGCACAACATCACAATCACTCGAATTTCCATCGTTTTGTGCAGATAGCTCTTTCATTTTTTCCTATGAAACATGAATTATAAAATGTTATCGACAGCTACTTAACATATCAAGTTACATTAAAGAAACTTAGATCGTAAAGATTACATCTTAACTTACAATAGCTTCTCGAACTGTCTCACTCGTAGTAGAACCATCCGAAGGATAACAACACTTTTCAAATAACTCTGCTCTTGTGGGATATCTTCCCATCTGTTCGTACTACAACAATTTTTTGTCGAGTAATATGTCAAATTCACGCTATTAGAATTCAAAACGAACACTTCTACAATTTAAATGCTATTAAAATTAAATAATATTACCATTATTTCGCTCATAACTGCATAACTTCTTTTTCCCATCCGATGAGGAATGTCCAACTTAGTACGAGCTTCTTTTTTCTTTTCACTAAGTTGCTGGAAAATTCGATAAAATAAGTAATGAGATGAAGAAAACACATCAACTATTAGATCAACAAAGTAAAAATCGCTGCCTAAAGAATTCAGAATTAGACAACCTCAGCATCCAAGCAAAACAAACCAAATACTCACAACTTCTCACAAGAGGATAAACTCATTTGACATATATATGAAATATAAAAATAAAATATGATATGATACATAAATTAAGTGATTTTGTACCTGTGCTTTGTCGGTATTCCAATAATCAAGTAATTTCTTATATTGGTCTGCATTTACCCTCTCTGGTACTTTGAGCAATTGTTCTTCGACAGATACACTTGGGTCAAAGTTCATATTCTTCAATTGAGACTTCCAGTTTCTCCATTTTTATACTCAGCAGATAGTCTATTTTTTTGCATCCAACTTTTGTCCATTATGAACCTATTAAAAGAATGTTCTCATATCAATTATTACATGCACACTATCAAATAAGCTAGCTACTAATTACGGAAGCATTGTTATAAAAAAATAATAAGAAAAAAGAAAATAATAAAAAACAAATACATGATGCTATAAATAAATGGAAGCATTGTCATAAAAAAAGTTTAAGAGTCCCATAAAGGATATAGAGAACTCACAGTGAAGTTTGGATTGAAGGGAGCTAACTATATGATGATAATTTTCAACTGCAAATTCGAAACTGCATAAATAAAAAATATTGCATCAGCTGAAAAACAAAATATATAAAAATAAATTATGGGCAGTAAGTAATTCTTAGGAGGTCAGATTAGGCTACCTACTCAAACACTTAGCCTTCTATTTCCTAACTTCTAACTTTAGCCTAGTTCATTTTCATATCTTAATTAAACTCCAGAAAAGAGTTCAAGTGCGAGAAAACTTCATTTTCATATCAACCATGGAAGCAACTGCATATTTTCTATATGTATTAAAATTTGTATTAAAATTATTTGGATTTTTGCATGTTCCAGCCATCTTTGCGGCTGTCTCGAAATATTTAAATATTAAGAATCTACTATCTTAATTTGAACTTATGACTTATTCAACTATTACAAATGAAAACTACTTGCAGGCAACTTTTCTAGGAAATACAAAGCATCCAGTATACGAGTATAACTGAGGTGCTTTCTTGAGGTTTGAATTAGATAATATTAGATAGGGGGTCTGTTGCAATTGTATTAGTTTCTTCCTTGTAAATAAATGTCTTCATGTTTGTAAGATCTATATGCCTTCCTACTTTGTCATGTTGCCCTTTTCATTATTAAAAACTCTTTTATTCTATATGATTTCCTTATATGTTTGGTTGTTGTACTATGTGTAAATGAACTAGTCTATTTTATTCTAACTTAATAGTCAAAATTAGAAGCAAACTAGACATTGAACTCAAATGGAGGTCGGGACATTTGCTAGTCTAAGATTGATAACAGTCTTAGCTTTTTACATATATATTACATTAAATGGAAGCAATCTGCATCGTTTTATATTTATTGTCATTATGTTAGTCAATATTAAATAATGTGTTTGATCTCATATCAACAGTCCTGGACCAGATGTTGATGAAACCGGAGTATTCAAGAGCAGTCATGTCAAAGCTCCTGCTCCGCCACAGGAGGCACAGAAAAAGATGCAGGAAACAAAGCAGCATGCATCTAACTCCGTCCCAGCTGGGAATCGAAAACAACTTGAGGAGACAAAATATACTGAAGCACTGTCTTCAAACCGAAGACTCAAGTCAAAGGTGCTCGCCGATCAGAGAAGCCAGCTGACATTATGAGAGAATTCGTAATCACTCTCCGAGGAGCAGAAGGCCCACAAGCGGTCGTTTCTTTCGGTGGAAGAGAAGTTCACGCCCCTGCTTGAACATAATCATCACCAACACCGCAACGGAGTATTCCAGCTGAACAACCAAGCTTAAACCCCATGTCAGATGGGATACTTCAACCGCCTTCTCTTCAGTTTACTTCAGCTCCACAGGGACACCTTCTTCGAGATCTTTCAATAAAAGATGCTCAAGTTCCTGCACCAAGCTCAAATGAGAAACTTCACCCAGCC
The DNA here is from genome assembly GCA_031470985.1 of Agastache rugosa. NCBI lineage: Eukaryota > Viridiplantae > Streptophyta > Magnoliopsida > Lamiales > Lamiaceae > Agastache > Agastache rugosa. The sequence continues at coordinate 18,216,368 of CM062607.1, forward strand.
AACGATCTCCTGCAGCTGGATGATGATGATATGAGCTGAATACAACTCCCTCAAGTGCTGTATCAGACTTTCTCATTCAATCTAAGAAGTCTGAAGAAGCAAAAGTTGCAAGGAATGAAGTTATGCCCGACTCAGAAGATGCTATCTCCCGTGCTAACTCATCCCTCCAAGCACTCAGCTGGACTGCCCCAGCTGAATCAGGCCAAGGACGCTGTGTCTGCAATCACAGCTGAGGCTAATGCAACTGAAGAAGGGCCAGCTAATACAACAGCTGAGCCACTAAGACTCTAAACCTCGACGCTCAGAGCTGAAAACCACAGTTTCACCAAACTAAAACATCGCTTCAGCCGATGGTGAATATCTCCCACCCTGTTTTGATCATGCCAAAAAGGGGGAAGTAAGGGAGAAGAGAGACAAGTCAATAGAGGCAAACTGTTGAGCTAGAGGAACCAGCTGGATCAGAATCAGCTGAAGAAACGAGTCAAAAGAAAGAAGCAACGGATGCAGAAGAGAGGACCCAGCCGACTGAAGGATTGAAGACTGAAAATTTTTTTCTCTTCTTTCTTTTTCCTGTGTTATAATGTATTTTCTTACATTAATAAAACACAAGTTTCTCTGCATTATAAGTTGTCTCAGTTAGGTTTTGGCATCATCAAAAAGGGGGAAATTGTTGGGAAAATTATAAGGTTTCGATTTGATACCAAAACCCAACTGATTCTCCAACCGAATAGATGATCGCGCCAACCTAAATAATGTTTTCCAGCTCGCCTGTTTGAGCCTTAGATGTTCTAGGTTTACAGGTTAAGGAAGCGGAAGACGAAGGTCGACCTACCGTGTGTCTACGGTTGGAGTCACTAGCGGAAGACAAGAGCCGACCCACTGTTCACCGGAGTCACTAGCAAAAGACAAGAGCGTCAACCTTCACTCGAGTGATCCAACAGAGCTCGATCAAGCCGAAGAGAATTCGAGCCGAGTTCAAAACACGGCTGGTCCAACAGTACGGAACAAAGGAACTATCTCCGAAGACTCCACGTCGAGACGGTCCGGCTACGAATTCAAAAGCCGGCTCCAAAGGCGAAGATCCCGGAATCGCAGGAAGTCAACCTACCTCGACCAATGAGGGATCGGCGATCAGCATCCTAGACTTCGTAACCTAGGATGTGACACAAATGAAGACAGTGCGGATACGCCCAACGGCGAGATCTTGTATTTAAGAAGAGTAGGTAAGATTCAAACGGCTCCTCCAACGGCTAGTCTTGAATCTCTACCTATATAAACCCGTCTTCAACCTCGGGATCGGACACGAAAAACTCTCTACAAGCTTTCATTTTCTCGAATTCATTATTCTTTCAAAAGCTCCCAAGCGATTCTACATAGATCAAAGAACACTTTATCTTAAAGTGTTTCTAGTTAAGAAACCGCTTAGTTTTTCGTCCGTTCCCTAGGCCAAACTAATTGTATATCTAAAGCCTAGATTTCGAACGAGTTCATCTCTCTCGAAGTTCTTAATTGTAAGAACTCGTTCACGCTGGAACCCCATACCCAAACCCAAACCCGTAAAGGTTAGGTAAAGGTACGCTTGCTCGAAGCGCGTAATTCGAGTGGATAGGTTCTTCGCACCCGCAAACCGAAGGTGTATAGGCTTGACAGAGGCCCGCAACCGTTGGAACACGGCTCGGGTTAGAGTTGTGAAGTTGCTTGGTACTTGGAAACCAAGTGGTAGTGGATTACCAGTGAACCTGGTCGTGGACGTAGGAGGTGTTACTCCGAACCACGTAAAAACTCGCGTGCTTCTATCTCTCTCTCTTTACTTTTGCTTTATATTCAGCTGTGTACTAACGCCTTCATATCATTGCATACTTGCTCAAAACTGCACACACAGCTGATCTCCAAAGACAGCTGTGTCTCTCGAAAAGTTGCATAACCTGACTAAGCTGAAAACTATAAGTTAATATTTTCAAACTGAGTTTTTCTAAGTAACTGAGCTAAGTTTTCAAACCACCACTTTCCGCACCGCCAGCTGAGTTGTTTACCCAGCTGACCCTCCCCAGCTGGATCAATAACTGAGCTCTCACTCAACTCCGTTTTAACTTGACAAAAGTTTAGAAAAATCTACTTGGTGTATTCACCCCCCCCTCTACACCAAGTACCCAGCTCAGGGACCATCAATTGGTATCAGAGCAGTGGTTCAAAAGACCACCGTTTCTGTATCAAGAGATCTCTCTTGACACTCTGCGTCAGTGGTCAACTGAACAGATCCGTTTTTCAGAAAAACTCACTCTAGTGCATTCTGTACATCTCTTCATGGATTCCTATCTTAACAGGAACCTTCCCAACTTCTCAGTTGATGATTATGCAATCTGGAAATTCAGATTGAAAAGCTTCCTGTGTGCGCATCACGACATGATGTGGGACGTCATTTCAGACGGACCCATCCTTATTTATAAATACGGAAATGAACTTGTACCTGCTCAAGAAGGACAACCAGAATACCGGCCAACTCTCAAGCCAAAGAAGGAATATTCTTCCGAAGAGCGAAAGCAAGCTGGTCTGGACAGCTTCGCAAGGAACACCATCTCTTCAACAGTCTCAAACGCCTACCTGAGCAAAATCATCAATTGCGAGACAGCCAAAGAGATGTGGGAAACACTCGCAAAGCTATGTGAAGGATCAGAAGAGATCAAAGAAAACAAATTCACAATAGCGTGCCAAAAATTTGACAACTTCAAGCAGCTAGCCAACGAGTCCATCGAAGCGATGGAGCTAAGGTTCTCAAACATAGTCATTGAAATAGAGACAATCAGAACTGGGAAGTATACCCAGCGGGAAAAGAATCTAAAGGTTCTTTCAGCTCTTTCAGCTGAATGGAACACTTACAAGGTAGTTCACCAAAGTCGAAGTGACTTGGGTGATCTATCTACAGAAAGATTGTTCTCACTCCTAAAAGCCAACGAGTACAACTTGAAGATCTCTCAAGAAGAATCTTCAAGCAGACAAAATGACGGAGAACTCACCCCAGCTCCAAAAGAGATAGCTTTCAGAGCCAACTCTGAAAAGTCAGCTCATGCCAAGACAGCTGAGTCCTCCAAGATGAAGAAGGACAAAAAGGATATGAGCAAAGAGGAGCTACTCGAAGAAATTGCCATGATGGTGAAAAGTTATAACAGACTCAACACCAGCAAGGGCAAATACAAGAAGTTCTTCAGGAATTACAGAGATAAGTACGCAGCAGCTGATGAGAAGTCAGCTGACAAACGAACTGAAGAAGGTTGCTTCAACTGCAAGGAACCAGGACACTACCGACAAGATTGTCCAAAGTTGTCCAAGAAAGATAAAGACCAATTAAAGGCTAAGGCAGCTGACCGAAGGAGAGCTTATATTGCTGATGAAGAATCAGAGTGCAATAAAATGGATGACATGCCATTTTCAGACTCGGAGGAAGAAGCCCTGATGGCCAATCATGAACCTGATTGGGATACTTGCTTTATGGGACAAACAGACGGCATCGATGAAGATGAGGTAACGTCTCGAACTCTAAATCTATCTAACACCTCACCATCACACGAACACTCTACACAGGACTCAGAATCTGGACTACCTGATTGGAGTTTAGTAGAGAAAGTAATGAACGATTCCAAGGAGCTTCAAGAGATCCTTGACGTCATTATGTGTGAGAATGCCGAGCTGAAGATAGAACTGGAAAAGACAAAAGTATCAGACACAGCTGATACAACTCAGCTCCAACAGGAAGTCGTTTCACTAAAAGACAGAATAGTGAAACAAGATCAGCTGATGAAGAAAGTCAACACTGAGAAGACACAGCTGATAGAAGATGTGGAAAGGGTCACAGCTGAATCAGAAAGGAAGTCAGCTGAGATCATTGAGCTGAAGAGCACCGAAGAGGTACTATCTAAAAAGATAGTAGCCCTCATCAAAGCCACGTCAACAATGGACGAGATCATTAGTGCTCAGCGTCCAGCAGCACTAAGAGCGGGACTGGGATACAACGAATCAAAGGATGCTTCAAACATTGCCTCCACAAGTGGAACAAAGGTTATGTTCGTACGAGCAAATGAACCTTCAACCCCAGCAGCTCAGCATCAACAATCGAGGACACAGCAGGCGTCGGGAAGAACAGCTGTGAAACACTCTCAAGCTCCGTTGAGGACACAGCAGACGTCAAACAGAACAACTGTGAAACAGTCTCAAACTCCGTCGAGAACACAGCAGACATCAAGAAGGTCAGCTGTGCGACAACCTCAAGCTCAGCTCAGACAGCAACGTGCTCAACCTCAACGAAGACCACAAGCTGGATTTTACAGATACCAGCCACAGCACCAGCACGTTGATCGATATCAACCAAGATATCAGAGATACCCAGCTGGATACCACTCATACGAGTATCAGCCGGATAATCATTTCCACCACAAAGCATCGAGACAAGCAGAGACAAAGGAACGTCTCGCCTAGGCACACACTGAAATCAAACAAGATACAGACAACAAAACAAGAAGACACGAAGATCAAGACCTCGCCAGCAACAAAAGAAGAACACAATGAATGTGTATATCGACTCAGCTGGGAGAATTATCAGATCTAATGACCCAATTCGAGTCATCAAGCAGATCTGGGTCGTCAAAGGATCTATGTCTAACCCACAAGGACCCAATTAAAACTGGGTACCTGAATTTTAACTTTTTGTTTAGGTTGCAAGGAATCGACGCATCTCTGAGGAGTCGATGAGAACGCTTTGGTACTTGGACAGTGGATGTTCCAAGCACATGACGCACCTAAAGCATCTACTCCAGGAGTATATTGAGCGTACAGGTCCACAAGTAACATTTGGTGACAACTCCAAAGGCCTAACCAAAGGTTATGGTACATTTAAAACTAGAAATGTTATAATCCCAAATGTTTCTTATGTACAAGGATTGCAACATAACTTGCTTTCCATTAGCCAATTCTGCGACAACGGTTTTTCTGTCAAGTTTGATGCACAGGGATGCACAGTGAAGCACAGGGAAACCAAGCAGATACTCCTAAGAGGGAAAAGAGAAGGAAATATGTACTTCGCTGACTGGAACAGCAGCCCTCCGGAGACTTGTCTTGTATCAAAAAGCAGCAATGAAGTCAGCTGGCTGTGGCACAGACGGCTGAATCATCTCAACTTCAAGACAATCAACAAACTGGCTAGGAACCAGCTCGCTAATGGAATTCCATATCAAGTATATGACAAAAGTCATATGTGCAGCGCGTGTCAACAAGGAAAACAAACAAGAATTTCATTCTCTCTCAAGCCAGCTCAGTCAACTGATCGAGTTCTTCAACTTCTTCACATGGATCTTTTTGGTCCAGTTACTCCAAAGAAGCTTCAATGGCGTAAAATATACTCGGTCGTTGTGGATGATTTCTCAAGATTCACTTGGGTATCTTTCTTGTACCGAAGAGCGAAACGAGAACTAAGCCGCTGTCCCGCCGGAAAGATTATCAACACAGAAGGAGTGCAAGATAATGGCAATAAGATCAGATCGTGGAACGGAGTTTCTAAATGAAACTATTTATGATTTTTGCGAGAAGAACGGAGTTCAACACCAAACATCTGCAGCTCGCACACCTCAGCAGAATGGTGTAGCAGAACGAAGAAACAGAACTATCAAGGAAGCAGCTACCTCAATGTTAGCTAGCTCTGCCATTCCAAAGAAGTTCTGGGCTGAAGCAGTCAACACAGCTTGCTTCACTCAGAATCGCTCCCTACTCACATCAAGACAAGGAAAGACACCGTATGAGCTATGGAACAACAGAATACCATACATTGGATATTTCAAGGTATTCGGATCCAAATGTCACATTCTCAATAATGGGAAGACACAGCTCAAGACGTTCGACGAAAAGACAGACCGAGGAGTATTCCTTGGTTACTCCGCTGTGAGTAAAGCATACAGAGTCTTCAACAGAAGAACTCAAACGGTCGAAGTAACTCCACATGTTACCTTTGACGAATCCTCCTTCGAATATAGAGATTCTATCAAACGAAGAAGCGAAGGAGAATCTTCAAGATTGATTCAGACAAGGGCTCAAGAGAATAGAATCAGGAATCTGGCCGAACCATTAATTTGGGACAATGAGCCAGAGGAGGAAATTCAAATCAACCAAGAAGCTCCACCAGCTGGAAATCAAGAAGAAGCTTCAACGCCAAATCAAGGGGGAACATCATCAGCTGGAAATCCAAACACAGCTGAGTCCCCAGCTCCATCTCCAGCTGAGCCTCTACAGACATCTCCTCAAAATCCAAATCAAAGAGAGCCAAACTCTCAAGATTTAACTCCAGAACAACTCCAAGACAGACGAAATTTAGCCACTTCAAGCTTCAATCATCTGGAAGAAGAAATTCGTAAGAAGAGAAGATGGATTGAAGATCATCCATCATCAGCAATCATTGGAGAACCTTCTGACCAAGTCAAAACCAGAAGCTCAGCTGCTCAAGCTTCATCGGATCATCAAGAGGCAGCTGACACAGCTCAACTCTCAGTAGAGCTAGAACTGACGGTCTATGATGATGACACAGCCCTAATGGCGTGTTACGTAGCTCAAGTACCAGAGCCTCAATCAATTCTCGAAGCTTTGAAGAGTGTGCCTTGGACAAATGCCATGCAAGAAGAGCTGAACGAATTCCTCAGAAATTGTGTCTGGGAATTAGTCGACAGACCTCAAGAAGTCAAAGTCATAGGACTCAAATGGATATTCAAGAACAAGTTGGATACCCTGGGAGTCGTCATCAGAAACAAAGCTCGACTCGTTGCCAAGGGCTACACTCAGCAGGAAGGAATTGATTTCGAAGAATCTTTTGCTCCAGTAGCACGATTGGAAGCAATCAGACTATTTCTCGCCTTTGCAAGACATCACAAATTCAAGGTCTATCAAATGGATGTGAAGTGTGCATTCCTAAATGGGGAAATCAAAGAAGATGTCTACGTTGAACAACCTCCAGGATTCGAAGTAGAAGGAAATAAAATCTACAAACTAAAGAAGGCTCTTTATGGATTAAAGCAAGCACCTCGAGCTTGGTATGACACTCTGTCAAATTTTCTCTTATCCAAAGGATTCAAGAAGGGCTCGATAGACGAACTCTCTTCACCATCAAGTCAGGAGAAGATATCCTGGTTGTTCAAATCTACGTAGACGACATCATCTTTGGATCAAGATCAAGCTTCTTATGCCAAAGATTTGGAGAGATGATGTCAGAGAAGTTCCAAATGTCCATGATGGGAGAAATGAGTTTCTTCCTAGTACTTCAAGTCAAGCAATCTTCAGAAGGGATCTTCATAAATCAATCCAAATACGTGAAAGACTTGATCGCCAAGTATGGAGTTCAATCAAGCAAAACTGTAAAGATTCCAATGAACACCAACTGGAAGATTGAACCTGGAACTGAAGGGAAGTCAGTTGATTCCAGGAAGTACAGAGGGATAATAGGATCCCTGCTGTATCTAACAGCAAGTCGTCCAGACATCTCTTTCGCAGTCGGTGTGTGTGCCAGATTTCAAGTTGATCCAAAGGAAGCACACATGCAAGCAGCCAAGAACATTCTCAAGTATCTCAAAGGAACTCAGAATGTTGGGCTATGGTACCCAGCTGAAGACAATCTACTGACGGATACTCGGATTCGTACTTCGCCGGAGATCGATTGGACGTAAAATCAACTTCGGGAACTTGTCGGTTCTTAGGAAGTAAGTTGATCTCATGGTTTTCAAAGAAACAAACGTGCGTCGCAACTTCCACGACGTGTATGTATATATGGCCGCCGGAAGCCGCCGCTCGCAAATTCTCCGTCGAAACATCACTCGGATGACTATGAAGTAAAAACCGGACAGTTCCAATTTTCTCGTGATAGCTCAAGTGCGATTGCCTTATCGAGAGAATCCGATTTCACACAAGATGCAAGCATGTAGACGTACGACATCATTTCATCGTAGATCACGTAGAAAAGAAGGATGTGATTGTTGAGAAAATTCACACGTACATACAATGGCTGATATTCTCACAAAACCGTTGATAGAAGCAAGATTCAAAATGCTGTGCGGATTACTTGGAGTTCTCAACCCAGACGATGCTTCACCCAGCTGAATGAAAGCAGACCCAGCTGAACGGAAGCAGACCCAGCTGAATGGAAGCACACCCAGCTGAATGGAAGAGACCAATTGACCGGAAGCAGACCGAACGGAAGCACTACCGAATCTAAACCAGATGCTGAAAGGAAAAGATTATTCAGCTGAGGGGGAACCAGCTGGAACCACGATGACCCAGCACACCCACTCAACCGAGGTATCAGCTGACTACAATGATCAGCTGAGAGGTTTGAAATAACTTTAATTACACCTACTCAATCTGTTTTCCGTCAATTCACATCTTGTCATTTCTAATCAATATTAATTAAAAGTCTGCAAAGAATTAACTAATGGGAGAATCGAGGCAAAAGTCAAAGCGCTTCAACCGTTTTCTCTCGCGTATTAAATTGACATGACGCGAGAATCACTCCCAGTCGTAGATCTTCTTATCATCAGACAAATCTTGATCGTCCATTCTTTCAAGAAATCTCTTTAAATATGCTAGAAGATATACGCATCAAAAGTAGAAAGTTTTTCGTTCTTTCTTAATTCCATCAATTGGTATTGTTTGTTTCTACTAACAAAAGATGCAGAAAAAGAACATGGAATCCAGAAAGATGTCTCCCAAAGCCAATCAGACCTGAAGAATCTGTCAAAGCTTCAAGATAAGAGTTGCTTAACTCTCAGGAATCTCAAAGAAGACGGAAGTCCAGAAGAAGGTGAAGCCCATCGACAGAACCAGGCCGTCAAGAGGAGATCGCAAAGCTCAAGAACGTCATCCACCAGGAAGGTGCAGAAAACTTTCTGGGAATGGCAAAGGAAAAAGACCTCCTCAGCCCCACTGCTTCTCTCATCTCAAAAGAGAGAACGGGACACACAACTCCCTGGGATGCAAAAATCAACGTCAACAGTCCTGGACCAGATGTTGATGAAACCGGAGTATTCAAGAGCAGTCATGTCAAAGCTCCTGCTCCGCCACAGGAGGCACAGAAAAAGATGCAGGAAACAAAGCAGCATGCATCTAACTCCGTCCCAGCTGGGAATCGAAAACAACTTGAGGAGACAAAATATACTGAAGCACTGTCTTCAAACCGAAGACTCAAGTCAAAGGTGCTCAGTCGATCGGCGAGAAGCTGACATTATGAGAGAATTCGTAATCACTCTCCGAGGAGCAGAAGGCCCACAAGCGGTCGTTTCTTTCGGTGGAAGAGAAGTTCACGCCCCTGCTTGAACATAATCATCACCAACACCGCAACGGAGTATTCCAGCTGAACAACCAAGCTTAAACCCCATGTCAGATGGGATACTTCAACCGCCTTCTCTTCAGTTTACTTCAGCTCCACAGGGACACCTTCTTCGAGATCTTTCAATAAAAGATGCTCAAGTTCCTGCACCAAGCTCAAATGAGAAACTTCACCCAGCCAACGATCTCCGCAATGGATGATGATGATATGAGCTGAATACAACTCCTCAAGTGCTGTATCAGACTTTCTCATTCAATCTAAGAAGTCTGAAGAAGCAAAAGTTGCAAGGAATGAAGTTATGCCCGACTCAGAAGATGCTATCTCCCGTGCTAACTCATCCCTCCAAGCACTCAGCTGGACTGCCCCAGCTGAATCAGGCCAAGGACGCTGTGTCTGCAATCACAGCTGAGGCTAATGCAACTGAAGAAGGGCCAGCTAATACAACAGCTGAGCCACTAAGACTCTAAACCTCGACGCTCAGAGCTGAAAACCACAGTTTCACCAAACTAAAACATCGCTTCAGCCGATGGTGAATATCTCCCACCCTGTTTTGATCATGCCAAAAAGGGGGAAGTAAGGGAGAAGAGAGACAAGTCAATAGAGGCAAACTGTTGAGCTAGAGGAACCAGCTGGATCAGAATCAGCTGAAGAAACGAGTCAAAAGAAAGAAGCAACGGATGCAGAAGAGAGGACCCAGCCGACTGAAGGATTGAAGACTGAAAATTTTTTTCTCTTCTTTCTTTTTCCTGTGTTATAATGTATTTTCTTACATTAATAAAACACAAGTTTCTCTGCATTATAAGTGTCTCAGTTAGGTTTTGGCATCATCAAAAAGGGGGAAATTGTTGGGAAAATTATAAGGTTTCGATTTGATACCAAAACCCAACTGATTCTCCAACCGAATAGATGATCGCGCCAACCTAAATAATGTTTTCCAGCTCGCCTGTTTGAGCCTTAGATGTTCTAGGTTTACAGGTTAAGGAAGCGGAAGACAGCAGTCGACCCAGCTGTGTCTACAGTTGGAGTCAGCTAGCGGAAGACGACGGTCGACCCCGTGTTCACGTGAGTCAGCTAGCAAAAGACAGCAGGCGTCAACCTTCAGCTGAGTGATCCAGCAGAGCTCGATCAAGCCGAAGAGAATTCGAGCCGAGTTCAAAACACAAACTGGTCCAACATGCAGAACAAAGGAACTATCTCTCGAAGACTCCACGTCGAGACGGTCCGGCTACGAATTCAAAAGCCGGCTCCAAAGGCGAAGATCCCGGAATCGAGGAAGTCAACCTACCTCGACCAATGAGGGATCGGCGCGGATCGGCATCCTAGACTTCGTAACCTAGGATGTGACACAAATGAAGACAAAAGTGCGGATACGCCCAACGGCAGATCTTGTATTTAAGAAGAGTAGGTAAGATTCAAACGGCTCCTCCAACGGCTAGTCTTGAATCTCTACCTATATAAACCCGTCTTCAACCTCAGGATCAGACACGAAAAACTCTCTACAAGCTTTCATTTTCTGAATTCATTATTCTTTCAAAAGCTCCCAAGCAGTTCTACATAGATCAAAGAACACTTTATCTTAAAGTGTTTCTAGTTAAGAAACTGCTTAGTTTTTCGTCTGTTCCCTAGGCCAAACTAATTGTATATCTAAAGCCTAGATTTCGAACGAGTTCATCTCTCTCTGAAGTTCTTAATTGTAAGAACTCGTTCACAGTTGGAACCCCATACCCAAACCCAAACCCGTAAAGGTTAGGTAAAGGTACGCTTGCTCGAAGCGCGTAATTCGAGTGGATAGGTTCTTCGCACCCGCAAACCGAAGGTGTATAGGCTTGACGGTGCCCGCAACCGTTGGAACACAGCTCGGGTTAGAGTTGTGAAGTTGCTTGGTACTTGGAAACCAAGTGGTAGTGGATTACCAGTGAACCTGGTCGTGGACGTAGGAGGTGTTACTCCGAACCACGTAAAAACTCGCGTGCTTCTATCTCTCTCTCTTTACTTTTGCTTTATATTCAGCTGTGTACTAACGCCTTCATATCATTGCATACTTGCTCAAAACTGCACACACAGCTGATCTCCAAAGACAGCTGTGTCTCTCGAAAAGTTGCATAACCTGACTAAGCTGAAAACTATAAGTTAATATTTTCAAACTGAGTTTTTCTAAGTAACTGAGCTAAGTTTTCAAACCACCACTTTCCGCACCGCCAGCTGAGTTGTTTACCCAGCTGACCCTCCCCAGCTGGATCAATAACTGAGCTCTCACTCAACTCCGTTTTAACTTGACAAAAGTTTAGAAAAATCTACTTGGTGTATTCACCCCCCCTCTACACCAAGTACCCAGCTCAGGGACCATCATAGGCCCACTCTACTTTAATCAAAGATGGATATCGCAAAATGTGACCTGAAGTTTTTGCATGTATTACAAACTGTCAATAAGCACGAGGATGAGGTAGAAGCATTATGAAATTTGTGAGGCTTCATATATAAGGGCTTAATTGAGGGTAGCACCAGGATTTTATATCTTCACACCGACAAACTAAATGCTTAGTATTATTTTCAGAATCACTGTCTCTTCCTTTATATATACAAGTTAGGCTGTCAAAACTACATCTTGTTCTCTAAATGATGTATCGACTACTAAAGATACTATAACTCCCTGAAAATATCCACAGCTCACCCCGAATAAAAAAACATCATCTTGAGCTCCTGAATAGTACCTGTGCAGGTGAGAGATGGGCAGCTTTGGGGGACTGATGTGTACACTGTTGACTCAGATTTGGGGGTTGGTTGGTACCCTCAGTGACATATATTACAGCTTTCTTTTTTTTTTTGGTTGGGTTACAGATTTCTTATGTCTGTCTCATAATCAAAGTTACTTGATGCGACTTTCACTAACCTAAAGCACTCATGTTTAGTTCTTATGCATACAGGATATTGTCGCCCAACGTTTTCACCCCCTCCACCTGCTACTCAGGAATTAAGGGCTACTATCAGAGTGATACCACCGCAAGATTGTATGTTCAATAATCATAAGTAGTTCATGCTCTTTAAACCTGTGTTTTATGAAGTCATAAGACTCAACGTTTGATAGTTAAATATAATGCATGTCAATGTATAAACTTTCTTTAACACTGGATCAATATGAGTATCCTTACAGTTTGGGTGAATATGAGTATCATTAACAAGTAATATCTTCAAGTAACTATAATAAATAAGTTAAATAGATATAATGCTTTATAGTAGGTTCAACAATCACAACAAGAAATAGAAATAGTTTCAACTGTACCTGGGAGAATTTGACAATCACAGGAAGGATATAGCAACACAATCTGGAGTCTCCAACAACTTGCCAAGGAGCAGAGCAGCCCCTCTCAATAGCTAATAAGCGAACAAAATCTTGTTCTGAAAAGAAAAAAATAGACAAGCAACTTTCAGTAAAATAGCATTATCATCTGCTATTTAACTTCCCATCAATCAAAGACCAGAAATTTACAGAATGCGGATTAGATTCAAAGATTCACTCAAATTTGCAGTAATTGAAACTTTTTAAAAAGGACATATTGCACAGCTAAAATTGAAATTTTGAGAATTAATCAGAAACAGTTCCTCACGAGGTTGTGTCAGAAAGGAGAAATTTTTCAAAAATTAAATCACAAAAGCAAAACCCAAAAAAAAATTATATAAATTATGCTCTGCCTATTAGTCCTCTGCTTATAAATTTCTACATGTGAAGAATCGAAGTGTCCCTCTCTCTCTCTCTCTCTCTCTCTGTGAAAAAGTCATAATCTTTACATATATTCTGCCATCTTTGTACAATTAAACATAGTTACAGCATTGCATTCTCATTCTCTTTCTAAAGTCTTGAAGCAAACAGACTGAAAAAGAAATGGGGAATGCTACAAACCATTTCCTTCCGAATTGGAGGATAAGTGGCAGGCTATAAATGAGATTAGTACCATGTCATATATGGTTCTATACCTATACGATATTAAGAATGCAAGTATCCTCTCAAATGTTTGGAAAAGCATTTAAGTATGCTAGTAGTTGATTTTATATTGTTATGATTATACAAGCTGGTTGTGGCTTGATAAGTTACGAGATCAATGTCTGGAAGACTATGATTCTATTGCAAAGCTTGAAGTTTCATTTGAGCAAAGATCATTCTGGGATTTGATGACCCCACTACTAGAAAAACGCACATACATAACGCAGTTTATCCGTTATCTATGTGCTCAAAAAACCGTTACGTATAATGGTGTTATCTATAATGCACACATAGATAACGGATAAACGTCCGTTATGTATAATACTATACATAACTGTTGATGTTTTATAGATAACGTGTTTTTCTCCGTTATCGTTATAATTTTACATAACGTTTCTTACCGTTATTAAAAATTAATTTTTTTCGTTATGAAATGCACCTAATCTGTGTTATGTATCATTATAGATAACGGTTTTTTTCAATTTTTATAACGTTGTTTTTGCGTTATGTGTTTTCATTTTTTATAACGCTGATTTTTACTTTTAGATGACGGTACCTGTACTGTTATAGATAACGATTTTTTTAAATTTTTTATAACGTTGTTTTTGCGTTATGTTTTTTCATTTTTTATAACGCTGGTATTTGCTTTTAGATGAACAGTATATATATAATTTTTTTCCAATTTTCCTATATATATCATAGCATAACAAAATTTCATTAACATCCACAAACATCCATACATTGTCATCCCAAACATCCATACATTGTCATCCGAATGTCACACATGTTCTATCTAGCTATATGTCATAAAAGAAGAGAACATATAAGTTCCATCACAAAACACAAAATGATCACTAGCATTTCTGGTGAATATTTCTTGCAATCATAGGCTCCTTCAGCTCAACACTATCAATACCTTGTGTTTCAATCGAAGACATGCAATATCACACAACTTGCCCATTCCACACGAACCTCATCAATCTCCAGCGCTTGAGAATATGTACGAACATCCTTAAACTACGAATACAAACAAGTTGATAAATGAATTAATAACTAATACTAGAAAATAATCGAATGAAGTATATGTAAATACCAATGATGGCAGAGGAGTGTCATTTTTTAACCCGTGGGGTTGTGTACTCCCAATTTATAGTTGGGACTTTCACATAATCCATGTTTTTGAAATTATCTGCAAACCGCTCTGCATTTAAGAACAAATTCTATTAATATATAGAGAAAATCACTACAGATTACAAAATGTTGGGTCCAATATCTACCTTACACAAATATTTCGTGTTTGCATATATATGCTTATAAGTATTTGTGCGTGTGTGTGTTGCCACATATAAGTTACCCACCACAATATTCTAATGTTTGAACATCATAACTCTAGCATTGAAGGAAACTTTAACAACAACTTCATGTCCCTTCAATTTTGCACGGTGGACCTGACCTACAAATTGTACTTTAACAACAACTTCATGTCCCTTCAATTTTGCACGGTGGACCTGACCTACAAATTGGAATTATCAGTCTGATAAATCAAATCTCCTTAGGTAATAGTAGAATATAAATTAATCTATCACATTCTGTCAAGGTGAATAAAAAACTGGTCATCTAATGACCAACTCATATTCCTGCAATGTAAGGTGCTTTCTGTAGAGCTTGCACAGAGAGTTGTATTTCCAAATTGCAGCACTCATCAACAACAAACCCTTTGCTTGGGTCGAGCATATCATCAATTGCTATAAATTGATTAGTTCCCCAACTCGAACAAGTAGATGTAAACCAACCTATCGCTGCAACAGAATACAAATATAAAATGAAATAACTATCCTCAAGTCAATATATCTTTCTATGGTATCAAGTCAGAGAAACAAGAGTAACTGTATCACCAAATTAAAGAACTAACATCCATATATCTTTATACCTTCGTATGAGTGGTCGTTTTCAACATCGAGCTTGTTTCTGAAGCAAAAAAGGCAGGCTGCATTAGCCTTTTCATCATTACCAAAACTCTTTGCATCAACACAGAATAAAAAGATGGAGACATAACGGCCGCCTGTCTTTAAAATTCCATTTGGATCCATCTCAATCTCCCTAATTAAGTTTAGAAAGAAAAATGCAGTAGTGCATCAGATATTTAAGTATGCCAAAAGCAAGAAAATATTATACGTACCATTTGTAACCCCCAGCAGAAAACTCTTCAGACTTCCAAACGCTTTCAAGTTTGGAGAATCCTGAAATCTTCCATTGGCGCTTATCACTACAAAAAAAAAAAACCAAAATTTATCATCAAAATTACTGACGTACATCAAATCCCTCAGTAAATACCGACGGATTTGTGACGGAAAAATGGCGGGTCGACTAAAAAATATTTACCGACGGATTTTCGACGGACATTTGGCGGGGTAATTCGCGCCGAAATTACCGACGGATTTACCCACGGATATTCTCTTGGTAAAATCACCAACGGAAATATCCGTTGATAATGTTCACTATTTATTTAAAAAAAAAATATTTACCGACAGATTTGTATCCGTCAGTAAATGTTTCAATAGATTTTCGATTTAATTTTTTTTATTTATATATTTAGTGACGGATTTACCAACGGATTAGTGAGGGATATTTAGTGACGGAATAAAATCCGTCAGTAATTATGCAAAAAAAAATTAATAAAAAATAATTACTTTTACCAACGGATTTGTCATCCGTCGGTAAATGTTTTTAAGTTTATTTCGATTTAATTTTTTATTCATAGATTTAGTGACGGATTTACCAACGGATTAGTGAGGGATAATTAGTGACGGAATGTAACCCGTCAGTAAATTTAATAAAATTATTTTTATAAATTAAAAATAATTACTATTACCTAGGATTTACCAACGGCTTTCAAATCCGTCAGTAATTTACCGACGGATTACAAATCCGTCAGTAATTACTGACGGAAATTCCGTCAGTCAATTTAATAAAATTATTTTTATAAATAAAAAATAATTACTGTTACCTAGGGTTTACCAACGGATTCGAAATCCGTCACTAAATCCGTCGGTAAATAAGTAAATTGTGACGGATTTCGAATCCGTTGGTAAACCCTAAATCAAAAATTGAAATTCTATAACAAATTACTTTAACAATGTTCCGTGTTGATCAAGAAAATCGACAAGATTACCAAGTAACTTACTAATTTGTACTCGATGTACGCTCGTTTCTCGAATAATGGCGGTGATTAGTTAACAAACGTCCTAGAATCAGGGAAAACGAAAGGATTGAGTAATATATCCGCGTCATTAAATTTTTGAAATAATGTCGGTGATTAGTTAATTAATGAACGAAGAGATTACCAAGTAGTTGATTAATTTGTACTCGATGTACGTCGTTTATCGAAGAATGGCGGTGAGCTGTTGACTAGTAAACATACGTTCGAGAATAAAGGGAAACGAAAAGATTGAGTTATATATAATATATACGCTTCATTAAATTTTTAAAATAATAACGGTGATTAGTTAATGACGTTCGTGAGAATTTCGTCAACAAAGAGATCGAGTTGGATGTTGACTAATCTCGACTAGGGACTCGTTCTTGAAGAATTTTATTATATGTATTTTTTTTTTTAATTTACTAACGGAAATTTCCGTCAGTATTTTGTATTTATGAATTATAAATTAAAATTAAAATTTACTGACGGATAAATCCGTCGGTAAAATACTGATGGATAGAAATCCGTCGTTAAAATTTTACGGGTCAGATTTTACTGACGGATGGTATCCGTCGGTAAAATTGAATGCTTAACTCACAGCCGGGCTCCTTTCTCCCTCACTTCCTCTTCACAACTCTCAATCTCTCTTCTGCTCTCTCTTTCTCTCTTCATTTCTCTCTCTCTAACAAAACCATCAGCAGCAGCACCACCTCCCTTCATCTTCTTCTCCGGCGAGACTTCGCAGGTCGCCGCCTCACCTTCACACCGCCGCCGCCGCCCTCTCTCTCCATCCCACTCTCTCATCTTTCTCCCCTCTTGCCTTGTCTCTCTCTATCCGACGGCAGTTGCAGTAGCACGACTCTAGCTTCTTCTCCGGCCAACCTCACCATTTGCCGCCTCCGTCCCGTTGTCGTTGTCGTCGTCGTCTCGATTTTGTCCTTTGCTCAAGCCCCCAGCAAAAAGCTCCAAATCAAAAACCTAGATCCCCAAATTGAAAACCCTAAAATTAGAATCTGAAATTCTCCTTTCTCTTGCTCTAAATTCCGGCGAGGAAAACACCACCACCTTGTGTCTTCGACTGGAATACCGTTGCCTTCCCTTCGGCCAAACGGGCAGCCGGAAACCACCACCGCCATGTAAGCTCTCTGCCTCCCTCTCGTTCTTAATTTGTTTGAAGCTTCAATTTTTAGCTTATTAACAGAAATAACATATTTTGAAAATTGTTCGTCAATCCTGCAATTTGTGTTATTGGTTTCGAATTCTTTGATAACTTAAATTTTTATTGTCTTGCTTGATTGTTACAGATTAGACATTGACGCATGTTGATGAGTACATCAATGAGCTTCTGACAAAAGATTACTCATGTGATATTGCACTACCACGAATCAAAAAAAGGTATATGAAAATGCAACGTTGGCAAATTTTCTCTTGGTGTTTGTGTGTTATTTTATTTATTATTATTTTTTTTAAAATTTTCTTTCAATATCTTCACCTTTATATGATTATAAGTTTTCCGGTGCTCTCCTACTGATAAGTTCGTAGATGGTATCACCAGCTACTGCCAGAAATCAGAATGCAAATTTTGAGTCTCTCATAATTGATTCTCTCTCTTTATCTCTTTTCTGTAAATTCGTCAAACCTTTAATTAGTACTTAACCCTTAGTCTAGACCTGTTACATGCTTTCAATGGTGATCGGTGAACATGATTTTTTAAGCTGGAACAAAAAACTTGACAAATACAGTTTCATGTTTTGAAATGACTACTGAGATAATAATGTTTAGTTAATATAATAAAATACTTTATTTTTCAATTTAATGTTTCTGATAGGCTATTATATGAGCTTATATAATTGTTATTCTAATAGTTGAACGATTCTAATTTGCATATGTAGGTCTAATGATTCTTTGATAGTTTAGAGTGATGCATTTACTTGCTCTCTTCATTCCTTAGTAACTGTGGAATTTGACAGATCTGGTAATGATTGTAATGTAATCACTCAAATGTTGTTGCTAGTGTTTTAACCATGTTTTGTTTTTCTATGCATATTGTCTGGTGTAAGAATGGTGCTGAGATATGTTGCATGATCTGCAAATTGGGTTGGTCTAGTGTGGTTATAATCCGATCAACATCCGTAGACGTTAGAATTGAGTCTGAAACTACATCGCCAAATTTCGAGGAAAAACGTAAGTTGAGGAGGAGCTGCGCCGGGAAAGAGAGGGCAGAGACCTTTTTCAAGCACAATTTATTGCTCAACAAGCCCAGTTTGAGGCTACACAGAAGATGATGCAGGACTTCATGGCTCGTTGCAACCTCCCTCCTATTCCGTGACTTTTAGTTAGTGTAGAACAAACACTCTTTTACTTTAATGTTTGTTTCATATTTGTACGTACTTTGTTACCAAAAATATCAGATTCTTATTACTATATTACCTAGCGACTTTTATATTATGTTTTATATTATAAATTGCTTGTTTGGTATGTTAAAATTTGGGCCTAAAATATTAATAAATTAATGAGTAAAAATCGGGCTAAAATATTAAATAATTAATTATTCCAAAAAATATCAGAAAATTAACGATGGATAAAATTAAAACAAAAAAATTATTACCGACGGATTTTAATCCGTCGCTACATACTGATGGAAATTCCGTCGCAAAACCGTCACAATATTTCCAACTTGATGAAATTGAAGACGTCAAAATTTACCAACGGATTTCAAATCCGTCAGTAATTTACCAACGGATTTCAAATCCGTCAGTAAAATCGAAAATTGACGAAAACCAATTCATCAAACATTATCGACGGATTTAATTCCGTTGGTAATTACCAACGGATTTTCCGTCACAAATCCGTCAGAAATCCATTTGGGGAACCAGTTCGTCAAACGAGAATTTACTGACGGAAATTCGGTCACAAATCCGTCGGTAAAATACTGACGGATATGATTTTCGTCGCTAAATCCTTTAGCTACGAATGAAATCACGAGGGAGCATTAATTTCCATCGGTAAGTGATTTACCGACGGATTTTGATGACTTTACCGACGGAATTATCCTTCCGTAAAGTGCGAGATTTTTGTAGTGTATATGGATTTGATGATTGATGCACACAAACTTTCTCATTCAGAGGCATGTTTTTAATGACGAAGACTTCAGCCCCAAACATACACTTGTCCTTGAAAATGTAACCATAGCATCTTATTACATGAGGTTATGTTGGTGAAACAATAACTTGATAAACAATAGAAATAAGACTGGAACGTAATTCTTCTAGCAATAAGCGCGGGCATGTTCTCTTAGAAGAATTATAATTAGACAAAATAGATGGAGAAAAGCACAAGCACATTTGACACATTGCAATTCTATTGACTATTTTGCTAAAGAATCGTGTTCATTTCAGAAAATGGGTACATGTTAGAGCTGGAGCCAGATATAATGATCAGCAAACTATATTACCCCATTCAGTCTCTTCAGATTCAAAGTAAACCTCTAATATGAACAAAACAGAATTTAAAGAGAGAATATTAGCAGAATTCTTGTTCTTTATTTTTCTAACGGCAGAGCCGCCCAAGAAGCCACCAGGCTTTCAATACAATATCCACATATTAAATAACTACCCTTCTTTCCCTATTTATAACCCACCCTTTCATACTTAGAGAGATAACCGACTTCTACCCAACTGACACCTATTCCTTAAATAATAACCGACTTCTACCCAACTGACACCTATTCCTTAAATAATAAATAACTGCCACCTGTTCATACTATTTTCAGTATTTACAATAATTACAATTTATAATAATAATAATTACAATTTCCTTCCCCACACCGAAAGTGGACTAGGCCCGATCCTCACGCTTCTTCTTCCTTTGATACACAAGCAAGGGCTTCTTTCCATGCATGCCTACTCCCTCTACCCCTTGCTCCATATCAATTCCATCCTCCTTTGAATCGACCTTGTCCTCAAGGTCAAAGTCTGGAAATTGGCCCATGAAATTCTTCAAGTCAATCCAAGTTGCATCATCTTCACTCTCACCCTTCCACTTAACCAACAGTTGCTCGACTTTATTCGCCCCTACCGGAATCGTTCGCCATGCTAAGATTTGTTCTGGCTCAAGAATTGGCATGACCGGCAACTCGATCGTCTCTGGCAGTTCGGCTGTGACCTCGTGACCCCCCACCACCTTCTTTAGTTGTGAAACATGAAATACCGGATGCACTTTGCTGCCCTCCGGAAGTTGCAGCTTGTATGCCCTATTCCCAACTCGAGCAAGCACTTCAAAAGGCCCATAAAATTTGGCGGAGAGTTTATGGTCTTTACCCTCCTTCAGCGAAGCACGTCGAAAAGGTCGAACCTTCAGAAAAACTCGATCTCCAACCTCAAACTCCACGTCCCTTCTATGTTTGTTGGCCTGAACCGTCATCTCTTGTTGAGCCCGTAGCAAGTTCCGATGAAGGTGCTGAAGCACTTCATCACGACTAGATAGAGTCTCCGCCACCGCCGGCACCGTACACTCTCCCGTAGAAAACGGCGCAAGGTTGGCGCGGGGCGGCCATATACCGCCTCGAAGGGTGTCATCCGGGCTGCGGTTTGATAGGATGTGTTATACCAAAACTCCGCCCAAGCCAGCCACCTTACCCACATCTTGGGCTGCTCGCTAGTAAAACAACGAAGATACGTCTCTAGCACCCTATTAGTTACTTCCGTCTGGCCATCCGTCTCGGGATGGTAGGCTGTGCTGAACTTGAGGCGAGTACCCGACTGCACAAACAATTCTCTCCAAAAGGTGCTTACGAACATTGAATCTCGATCGCTAACAATAGAGCTAGGAATTCCATGCAACCGGACCACCTCCCGCATGAACGTTTCAGCCACTGAGCGTGCCGTAATCGGCGGTTTCAACGCTATGAAGTGTGCATATTTTGACAGTCTATCAACAACTACCAAAATAACAGAAAACCCTTTCGACTTAGGCAAGCAAGTTATGAAATCCATAGAAATATCCTCCCAAATTTGCTGCGGAATAGGCAACGGCTGTAGCAACCCGGCGGGTGACATCGCCTCATACTTCATCTTTTGACAAATTAAACATTTAGCCACATATTCCTTAACTGTACGAAACATACCTTTCCAATATACATTGGACGCAAGACGCCGATATGTGCGTAAGACCCCCGCGTGACCACCAAAAGGGGTATCATGAAACTCGTGGAGGAGTTCGGGGATCCACTTCGACGTAGTCGGTAAAACAACACGATCATGAAAGAATAGCTTTGTTCCTACGAGTCGAAATCCGGGTTTACTGTCGGGTTGTTGCTGGATTGCCATGATGATGGAATTGAGATATTCATCATTCTGCTGCTCGATCTCCACTCCGTTGAAACCCAACCATTCAGCCCTGCTCAACGCAGCCAACTCAACATCGCCTTCACGCCGGGAAAGAGCATCAGCTGCAGCATTCGAAATCCCCGTTTTATACTCGATATCGAAATCATATCCCATCAATTTGGCAATCCAAACTTGTTGTGCAGGAGTGACAATTTTCTGATGCAACAAGTGCTTCAAGCTTCGATGATCAGTTCGCACTACAAACTTTCTTCCGAGTAAATATGGGCGCCAATGTTGAACCGCTAAAGCGAGGCCCATCATTTCCCGTTCATATGCTGATTTTGTCAAAGTTCTATCTGCCAAGGACTTGCTGAAATAAGCGATCGGTCGGCGTTCCTGCATTAATACTGCCCCTATCCCTGTTCCCGATGCATCACACTCGATCACGAAAGGCCGATCGAACTGTGGTAGTGCCAGCACCGGTGCTTCTGTGAGAGCCTTCTTCAAACGGTGGAATGCCTCTTCTGCTTCAGTCGTCCATTCAAGACGTTTGGGAGCCTCTTTTTTTAGCAATGCTGTTAATGGCCGTGCGATCAAGCCGTACTCACGAACGAATCGACGGTAATATCCCGTCAAGCCTAGAAATCCGTGAACCTCCCGAACACTAGAAGGTCTCGGCCACTCCAATACTGCCTTAATTTTCTCCGAATCCATTGCTACGCCTGCCTCCGAGATCACGTGGCCCAAGTATTCCACTTGCCGACAACCAAAAGTGCACTTCTTTCGATTAGCTAGAAATTGATTCTCTTGTAAAATCTGAAGCACCGTTCCCAAATGCACTCGATGCTGCTCCCATGAGCGGCTGTAGATGAGTATATCGTCAAAAAAAACCAACACAAATTTTCTCAAATAGGGCCGGAACACGTCATTCATTGTGGATTGGAATGTCGCTGGTGCGTTTGTGAGGCCGAAGGGCATGACCAAGAACTCATAGTGGCCACTGTGAGTTCGGAAGGCGGTCTTGGGGATATCGGCAGCTGCTACTCGGATCTGGTGATAGCCTGATCGGAGATCAATCTTGGAGAAGACGACCGCCCCAGCCAATTCGTCGATCATCTCTTGTATAACCGGAATGGGGTACTTGTCTGGTATCGTCACCTTATTTAGTTCTCGATAATCGACACAGAATCTCCAACTTCCGCCTTTCTTCTTCACCAATAATACCGGGCTTGAGAAAGCGCTAGAGCTTGGCCTTATAATTCCTGCCATTAACATATCTTTTACAAGCCTCTCAATTTCGTCCTTCTGGTGATGACCATAGCGGTATGGACGCACGGACACTTGCTTGGTGCCCTCCTCTAAGGTGATGCGATGGTCTGTCTCACGCTTTGGTGGTAAGGATTTCGGATCCCCAAACACTCCTCGGAATTCATGTAACACTTCTTGTAACCCTTCTTGCTCGTGAGATATAGCATTGCCATCTTCCTCCGGCACTATTGCCCACATTTGTGTGTCTCGAGAGTGGATTAACGACTTCATACCAATTGGACCTCGGCACAACTGAGGATCACCACGCAACTCAATGCAACGTCCTCCCTTTTCAAACTTCATTAACATCTTATCATAGTGGTGTTTGACCTCTCCCAAAGTCGAAAGCCATGTCATTCCCAAAATTAAATCTACACCGCCCAAGGGAAATACAAAGCAATCCAATATAAAATGACACCCCGCAAGAGTTACCTCAACCTTCCGGCATGCACCCTCTGCTTCTTGGCGCAGCCCGTTTCCCAATAAGACGCTGAATCGTTCCTCTCGATCGGGTTGTAGTTGCAGCCGGCTCACGAGCGTCTTTGAAATAAAGTTGTGGCTTGCTCCGCTATCGATCAACACGGTGATAGTGTGTTCTCCCATCCTCGCGTGCAGGCGCATAGTTCGCGCGGTGTCAATGCCAGCCATCGAATATAATGGCAACTCAACGTCTTCCTCGTGCGCCTCTTCTATTTCTTCAAGTCCCGTTGGTTGATAGAACTCGTACTGCTGCAAGTCCACCTTTTCTCCCTCTTCGGCGATCATGACTCGCAATTGTTTGAGAGGACACTCGTGCCCTGGCGAATATGGCTTTCTACATCGAAAACATAGCCCTTTGGCCTTCAATTCTGCAAGTTCCTGTGATGAGAGTCTTGTGAAGCGTGGCCGCTGTGGGGGCTGTACCACTTCACTAGCCCTCGAAGCATTTGATTTGTCTCCCGGTCGCGCACTGCTGCCCGCAAAGCTCTTACTCGGTCCCCCAACAGATCCGGTCCATGCCGTGGTTACACCTCGATTCCAACCACCCCCTTTCGGCATTGAATTACTCCAGCTTAGATTGTTACGACCCCCTCCCTGAATTGCCAAATTGTCTTCCACGTCGCGTGCCAATTCCATCGCGGCCTCCAGCTCGGTGGGTCTGAATAAGCGTAGGGAACCCCGGATCGGATCCTTCAGCCCTTTCATGAAGTAACCGAGGTAGTGTGCATCGGTTAGGCCCGGCACTTGGCTTGCAAGTTGGACAAATAAATTGACATATTCATCGACACTCCCCGTTTGTTTAATATCGGCCAATCTCTCGAACGCGTCCCCTTGGAAACGGGTATCAAATCGTGACACCAACGCCTCCGAAAATCCCTTCCACGTGAGTGAGGGCTTTCGTGAACGCAGCCATGTCATCCAGTACAGGGCCGGTCCTTCCATAGCCACTACTGCCGCTGAAACTCGTACTTCCGGCGCAGTTCCGGCGATTTCAAACTGTTGGTTGGCGCGGGCCAGCCAACCAATAGGGTCATTTCCATCGAAAGACGGCAGTTGCAGAGTCCCCTTATTTCTCCCCTGATCGCTGCTTTCCCCCTCGTCACTGCCATCTTCCGATTCGTGGCCATCTTCCATGTTGGATCCTTTGCCGCCGGATTTAGAGTCCGGTTTTGTCTTAATGACTTGCACCAATTCGGTGAGTGTGGCGGTGATCGTTTCCAGATTTTCCTTCATTGATTTCTGATCTTCCCTCATCTCCCGCTGTTCCTTCTCCAATGCCTCTAATCTCTCCGTTTGCGATCTCGTCATCTTCGCGTGAGGACGGGATCCGGCAGGTCGGACCAATTAATATGAACAAAACAGAATTTAAAGAGAGAATATTAGCAGAATTCTTGTTCTTTATTTTTCTAACGGCAGAGCCGCCCAAGAAGCCACCAGGCTTTCAATACAATATCCACATATTAAATAACTACCCTTCTTTCCCTATTTATAACCCACCCTTTCATACTTAGAGAGATAACCGACTTCTACCCAACTGACACCTATTCCTTAAATAATAACCGACTTCTACCCAACTGACACCTATTCCTTAAATAATAAATAACTGCCACCTGTTCATACTATTTTCAGTATTTACAATAATTACAATTTATAATAATAATAATTACAATTTCCTTCCCCACACAGCAGCCCACGAAAGTGGACTAGGCCCGATCCTCACGCTTCTTCTTCCTTTGATACACAAGCAAGGGCTTCTTTCCATGCATGCCTACTCCCTCTACCCCTTGCTCCATATCAACCTCATACTCATACAACATAAGTATATCCTCAATCTCTAAAGTTGTGATCAAAATTACATTAGCTGAACAAGCCAACCTCTGTAAGAGAACTTCTGATTGCTTAACCAAGCCTTGAATACAAAACTAAGAACAAATCCCCATATTTCCAAAGTCCTCTGAATCGTCGAATAAGTTTTAAATCCGTTCCATTGGCCATCAGGGGTAACAGATACCTGTAAAAACCATGTAAATTTATGTACAATATAAATTTGGCATACGTACAGCAGGGTTTCGTCATTCCTACTACTACATTTGCATCTAATAAACTCAAATAAAACCCAGCATTCTAAAATACTTTTACCCATTATGAAGATTTCAGGCATCCAACTTCATAGGAAAAGAACGGAAAATCCAAATTACTTAAAATTAGTAAACTCATAACTAGTTAAACAACAAATTTTATGCCACCAAATAGCAAGTCTATTCAGACAAAATTAGTACAAAAACTTCCTAAGTTTCAGCATAACATCGAATTTAAATATAAAGATAACGATATACCTCAACTTGATCTTGCCCTTTTCGCTTAAACCATGCATCCTCTTGCCCTTTCTAAGTGCTCCTATTCCAGAAAGAAAATTATTATAAGAGATGGCAGCAGCAGGTAAATGGCACAAACGCAAATTAAACCACTAAAAGCAAGTTCACGTACACAAACGCATTATATTTACACACACAGCACACAGTGCAGGCAAAGAGGGCAAGCAGCACGTAAGAAGACTAGAAAAAGAGAAAATAGCGGCGGAGAAAGTGAGCAACAAACAGGTAATATTCAAAGATTACATAAATGGATTTCCAAAAGAATCAGACATGATACTCAAAACCTACCAATTCGCAAATATCCTCTGTTTTGCACCAAATTTTCAGCATACATCCACAAATTCACAAAAAATCCCAATTTCTAAACATAATAACCCCAATTCTAAATCCTAAACAATAAATTCCAATCTATAAAAAAAATTGAGATGGAGGCGATTGGGGGAGATGCGAGAGGGACAGTCGGACAGAGGGTTACGGGTTACCTTAATTCATTGGAGGGGGGGTCGGTGGGCGTGATTGGAGTCGGATAGAGTGAGCGGTGGATCACAGCAGCGTTGAGCACGTGGCTATAACCTGAGTGAGTGACGGGATGTGGCTTGTGGCCGTGGGCGGTGCCGGCAGCCAACGTGCAGAGCGTGGACTGTGCCGTGTGCGACAGGAGGGGGGAGGCAGGGGTTTAGTACGCCCTGCCAAAACGGCTCCGAAAGAAAGAAAAAGGTGCGTACCGCACTCACGCTAACGGACAACAGTCGCACACCTAGGGATCCAAGACGGGCGAGAAAGCGTGAAGAAGCGAAGCAAACAAAGAAGAGCTCGGGCCTTTTAGCCCCAGAGTGGCTTATAGCTCCTTCCCTGGCCTGCCCCGAACTGCCGATGCTATGGCCTGAACGACACGGCAAAGAAAAGACGAGAAAGAAGAGAGATACACAAGTGAAAGCGGAGTAAAGGTTGGGTTGGTGCTGGCGTGTGGCGCGGTGCCGTTAGGCAGTGCCGGCGTGTGGCGTTAGGCGGTGCCGACGTGTGGCGTGGTGGACTGTGACGTTAGGCGGTGTAGACGTGTGGCGCGGTGGTGAGTGAGGGAAGGACGGCAGCAGCGAAAGATGAGGGCAATTTTGGGGGGAAGGGGAGATGCGAGAGAGGGAGAGAATTAGGATTAGGAACAGAAGAGGGTAGCTAGGGTAGACCTGCCCAAACAGGAGGGCCCGGCGGGCCTAACCGGAACCGGCCCGCCGGTCAACGGTTTTTTAACCGGCCCGGCAGTCAACGGGCCGGAACCGTGAGCTCAAGGGCCGGTTCCGGGCCTGCCTTCGTTCAAACCGTGACCGCCGGTTAACCGCCGGTTTTAACCCGCTTAACCTAATTATTAAAAAAAAAAATATGTGACGTGGCCGGTTCGAACGGTCAAAACCGGCGGTTAACCGTTGGAACCGCCGGTTAACCGGCGGAACCGGAACCGCCGGTTCCAACGGGAAGAAGACAACAAGCACGAAGACAACAACCGCATCAATGGCGACAGCCTCAACGGCTAGAAAAATAGCCGTTGCTGCTGCCCTCTCCCCCCTCCCTTCCCCCCCATTTTACCCTATAAATACCACACTATAATCTCTCAAATAATCACACCAATTCTCATATCTCTCTACTTAATTTCAAGCATTCAATCTATTATTTGTTGCTCAAATTCTTCATTTTTGTGTTAATTTTGTGCTCAAGTTCTCAACTTCTCTCACCACACACTTCACCAATCCATCCATAACAATATTCCATAATGTCGACCTCCTCTCGTGTCGATAAGGGCAAAGGCGTTGCCGAAAATCAAGACGATGCTCCTCCTCGATCCAAAAGAGGAGGAAGATCGGCTCGGCAAGCTCGAGCAATGGCCGCCGAAGAAATTTCAAGGGCGTATGCGGAACACCTTCAACAACAAGAGGATCGAGAGTTTGCCGAGCAAGTTCATCGTCAAGAGGAGGAGATGCTTCGGCAATCTCAAGAACAATCCAACGAAGAAGAAGAAGTCGAAGCGCCGCCAAACAAACCGACGGGTCGACCTCTTGTGTCGGATATCTTTACTAAGCATTTTAAAAAAATGCCTAGAGCCCCGGCACCTAGCGACAAGCCCGGAGATCCTCCAAAATACAACGCCTATTGCAACTATTGCAATAACGTCTACAAATGGACGCATGGAGGAGGCTATGGCACACTATGGCGACACATGGAGACGTGTCATCCGGGAGAATACGGGATTGCATCAACACAAACTCAAATTCGTGGCACCGCTTTCTCGGCGACGGGTACGTCTTCTCACCCTTTATTTAAATATGATCATCCACATGCCGAAGATATTATGGCTAGATATTGTGCTATGGAAAAACAACCTTTTACATTTGCCGATAAAATAACCTATCAAGAAAGTATAAAAGATGCATATTGTCCCGCTGCTAAAAAAATTAGTAGAAGTAATATGCTTAGACGAATTAGAAGACAAGCTTTTGATAAAAAAATAGAATTAATGAAATATTTGATAAACTTAGACCATAAAGTTTCTATTTGTGCCGATATTTAGACGGATTGTTTTCATCAAAATAATTACATGGGAATAACATGTCATTGGATTGATGATAAATGGATACTACAAAAACGTTTAATTGCATTTAGGGAGTTCGATGATCCACACACGGCCACTAATATTGCTTTAATAATTATAACCGTTTTAAATGAATACCAATTGATTAATAAAGTATTTTCAGTTGGTTTTGATAATGCATCCGCCAACACCGCTAGTATTCCCGAACTCATTGAAGCATGTAATCCATCTTTCCAAGGAAAATATTTTCATAGTAGATGCATTTGTCATATTTTGAATTTATGTGTTCAAGATGGACTTGAAATTTTTAATGAATCGGTTATGCCAATTAGAAAAGCCGTTGCCCTTTTGCATACAAATATAACTTTAGGTAAAAAATGGCAAAAATATTGTCGTCATAAGAATATTCAACATAGGAGTTTTGTTAGAGATGTATCACATCGTTGGAATTCCACTTATGAAATGCTTAATTCTACTTTAGAGTATAAAGATTATTTATGCGAATTTTTTAGAAAAGAATTTGCGACGGTTCAATTGACTTTATTACCTTCTTATTGGGACCAATGCATGGATTTATATCAATTGTTAAAGGTTTTTAATAATGCCACCGTTCAATTATCGGGTGTTTATTATTGTACTTCCGTTCGTGTGTTGGAACATTGCATGTATATTGCACTTAGCATTAAAAATTGTTTTAGTAAACCCAATTTGCAAGGTGTGATTTATTTTATGGTTCAAAAATGGCTAAAATATTTTAGAAATATTCCGGATGTTTTTCTAGTAGCTAAGTGCTTAGATCCTAAATGGAAATATGATGGTGTTTGTCAAATGTTAGATATTTATTATAATGCTTTTAAGCAAATGGACTTTTTAAATGTACGAATTGATGGAGAAATAATTTTCTTTGATATTCCTAATGTTACTCAAATAAAAGATGATTTAGAAAGAACTTTAAGATCTCTTTTTGCCGAATATAGGATGACTCATGATATTGATCTTGACATGAATGCACCTATTTCTTCTACTTCTACCTCTTCATTTATACCACTTGATTTAAACTCCTTAGATCCCTTAGTTCAACAATTAAGCAGCATGTACCAAGATAGATCTTATGAACTCCCTAGGGGCCAAGGTAATAGTGAATTAGATATGTATTTGGGTTGTCGTTTTGTTTTTGGTGTTGAAGATAGTGCTCCACAAATCGACGTGATAAAGTGGTGGTCAAAGAGAACGGAGTATCCCGTACTCTCTATCATGGCGAAAGAGTTGTTTGCCGTCCCCGCATCCACCGTCTCGGTCGAACAAGCTTTTAGCATTGGCGGACTCATGTTGGACCAAAGAAGATCAACGATGAAACCAAGAAACATTGAAGCCACAATGTTGCTTGATGATTGGTCGAGGGCCGACCTTAGAGCTCAAGAGCTCGATTGGGATGATCGCGACGAGAGCCCAAACGAAGAGTTCACCGAGAGTGATCGATCGGTGGACGAGAACTACTAGGGAGTAGGGAGTAATGTAATGTAATCGAACTACGTGGACTTTGATTCCTCTATGAGGATACGTAGGCAACTCAATTTTAATATTAAAATTGAGCTCAAGTCCTTTTTTTCCCTTTTTTTTCATTTCAACTTTTCAAGTGTTGTAATTTCAACAATATTAATGAGAAATGATTTAATATTTTTATTCAATGACTACTAAGTAAAATTTAAATTTTTTTTGCTTATATTGTCTTAAGATATATATATACAACAATTAATTACAAAAAAAAAATTACAAAAGTTGAAAAAAGTGCTCCAAAAATACAAAAACAATCTGTAATTAACCGCCGGTTTTCGGCCCTGAACCGGCGGTTCGGCAGAAACCGGCGGTTTTTAATTATTATTATTATTATTTTTCCAAAACCCTAAATTCTATCTATAAATACCCCCCCAAGCCCAACCCTTTTCTCACTCACTCTCACTCCCTCAGCCGTCTTCACCTTAATGATCTATCATTCAATCTTCCTCATCTCTTCACCTTATCTATCTTCTTCATTTTTTCTTCTTTTTTAATTTTCTCTCTCAAGACTCAAGTTTCAACTTCAATTCTACAAAATACAAACAACAATGCCTCCTAGATCTAGTATTAAGGTTGATATTTTCAACAAGCACTACACCCGTAGTGCTCCATTGCCCGACTATTCTAATCCAACCTATGAAGTTCATTGCAATTATTGCAACAAAGTTTTCAAGTGGACTCAAAATGATGGCTATGCTTCCCTTGTTCGTCACATTCAAAAAACGCATCCGACCGAAGCTATGGGAAATTGAGTATGTAATGTTACTAATGCAATCTCTATTTTGTAGTTGAAAATTGAAATATGTATTTTGTAATGTTTAATTTAATTTTCAAGTACTTGTAATTTCTATTTAGTCATGTTTATTTTAATTTTCAAGTATTAATGAAAAACTAGTTCATTTTCATTTATGTTTCATTTTCTTAATTTTCAATGTTTTATATATATATATATATATATAAGAAAAAAAAAATTAAAAACCGGGCCGGTTTTTAACCGGAACCGGCGGGTTTTAACCGGGCCCGGAACCGCCGGTTAAAAAGCCCGGCCCGTAACCGTGTACAGTGTACACGGGCCGGTTACGGTTCACTCTCCGGTGAAACCGTAACTGGCGGGCTCGGGCCCGAAACCGCCGGTTCAGGGCCCGTGGGCAGGTCTAAGCTAGGGCCGGCTGAGATTTTGAGAGTTAAAAGAAATTGATTTTTTTATAACGATCTCGTTAACGGTTTAACAAACCGTTATTATAAATTATCTCATACATAATGTACTTCGTAACGGTTCACTAAGACCGTTACATATATTAATATAGATAACACTGAAACATAACGTACAAGAAGATACCGTTACATAAAACATAGATAACACCGCATTTGTAACGGATATATGTAGTTCCGTTATCTTTAAAAAAAGTGCGCACATACATAACGCATTTTTGAAAACTCCGTTATAAATGTTGCGTTATGTATGTGCTATTTTCTTGTAGTGCTTGTTTGACCTAGAAACAAAAAACCTTAAGATGTCCATGACTTAAGTGGTTACCATAAATTTCCATTTAAGTTATTTTATCAGATTCGTACTTCGGAGATTAGTATCTCACGTCGAGCTTTCTTTCAGATGGCAGAACCACCTTGAAGACGATAGGCAAGAGAATTCACAGTAGAGGACTACGTACTAAGGATTCGTAATTACCACCGGGGGGATGATAATCATGATATGGATGTTGCAGACTTCATTGTCGATTTTTCCACCTTGTGGAAACATGCCCGTACAGGAGATGTTAGTGATCTTGAGGCTTGTTCAAGATTCATAGAACTTCTACCCGCATAGTGGACAGAGATTCCAGATTCACTTCACATTTTTGGAAAAGTTTACAAGGAGCCATGGGAACACAATTAAATTTCAGCATAGCCTTCCATCCACAAACTGACGGTCAATCAGAAAGAACAATTCAAATTTTGGAAGATATGTTACGTGCTGTGGTGTCAGATAAAGGTGGGAATTGGGAAGACATTTTACCTCTCGTTGAATTCGTCTATAATAATAGTTATCAAATGACCATAGGAATGGCTCCTTATGAGGCCTTGTATGGTCGGAAGTGTAGGTCACCACTTTATAGGGATGAAGTTGGTGAGAGAAAACTTTTGGGACCCGAGTTAGTTCAGCAAATGGTCGAAAAAGTTGAACATATCAAGCACAAAATAAAAGAAGCACAAGATAGATAGAAGTCCTATGCTGATAAACGCCGAACTGAATTAGAGTTTGATGTTGGGGATCGAGTTTTTCTCAAAGTTTCTCCATCCAAAGGAGTCTTACGTTTCGGCAAAAGAGGCAAGTTGCGTCCTCGTTACATAGGACCTTTTGAGATTCTAGACATAATAGGCCAAGTAGCCTATAGATTGGCTTTACCACCCAGCATTGGGGACGTGCACAATGTGTTTCACATCTCTCAATTAAGAAAATACGTCTTTGATCCAAAGCACATAATCAAGTACGACGATGTGGTTCTAGCCCAAGATCTAAGTTATGATGAAAAGCCTATCCAGATAGTTGGTCGAAAAGTTCAAAATTTGAGGAACAAACAGATTGCTCTAGTAAAAGTATTATGGAATCATCATGGTTACGAAGAAGCAACCTAGGAACTAGAAGATAAGATGAGAGCTGAGTACCCAGAGTTGAACTATCAAGGTATGTTAAATTTCGAGGACGAAATTTCTTTTAAGGAAGGAGGGATGTGATATCCCAAAGCCTTCATGCTAGTACGTTTTAATTAGAGAATATACTTTAGTATTAAGATTTAGCGATTCACTTCCCGAATAAATTCTTTTAATTCCAACAAGGTTTTACCAATTTATTTGATAAAATAATTTTATAATTGATTGATTTAACTTATTTTGGGCATATGATTATATGCGATTTTATATACTTAAAATCCAAAATGATACTTGATTATCTAACTACATGTGATTAAGTAAAAATATTTGGTTGAATGGTGTGGTTAAACAATTATTTGTACATTAGAGTATAATTTAATACAAAATCAATAAGGTTTGGAAAAAAAGGGAGAAAAGAAAAATAATATAATATATAAATGTATATATGTAGTATACACGTGTGTGTGTACTGTGGTGTGATGTTTTAATTGATGACTAACATTAGAAAAAGAAAAAAAAAAAGAAATAGAAATAGCAATACTCTAGGTTTTTTTTTTTTTGGGATAAGGTGGTGATACCCCCTCAGGGTCTTAAGCGTTTTGCTATTAGACCCCCAACGTTTGATTTTGGGCATCCGCCCCCTCAACGTTCTAAAATAGGTATAGTTACACCCGATCTTTAACAGTGACATTTAACAGCCGTTAGAAATTAATTTTTTTTAATAATTTCCTGCGGGGAACTTAACAATAGCGCGGGAAATCGATGGTCACTTAACATTTCAAGCTATTTTAAAGCAACATATTATGATAATTGTTCAATATTTGGAGAAAATGAGCAACATTTAAATGAATTGTAGATGATAATGACAAAATAACAGAAGCTGCATTGACAAAACAAGGAAGTTTATGAGTTTATGCTTCCTATTACAAAAGAACCATTGTTTAATATTTGCAAGGACATCACATAATCATCTTGCACAAGAAGATACCAAAAACATTAACATCTAACTGCCCTTGTTAAACTAAGGGTAATCTTCAATGTTTGAAGTTGTAGAAGTACTTCCGATGGGTTTTTTCTGTCTTGTTTGCCTCTTATCTCGTTGCTCCAACAGCTGTCGAGTTGTAAGGGATGGTTTTCCCTTCCACTGCAGACCCGAAGGTTTAAATGGTAAGGAAGTGGACCGTCTTACTTCAGAACCTTCTCTAGTGAAGTTCATAGCTCTGAGTGATGATCTCTTTGCACGGAACTCTCTCTCGTTCGGTATGGCACCTCTTTTTTCAGGATCACTTTGGTGAGGAATGGAGAACTCACCCTCTGTGGTTACAAATTCAGCAGATAAACCAGGCTACACATATAGATGCAATGAATTAATTATGCTACATATATAAGAGCTTGTAACAGTACAAACATGAATCTTACATTCAAAGTTGTTCGACCAGTTCTTAAATCTACATGACATCCATATCCAACAATTGGTTTAGAGGCCTTGTAGTGTCTTTTTGCAGCCAACTTCGGAGGCCTAGTAGCCTGTCAAGTGAACAAGTAAGTAGATGAACTGAAGCATAATGAATAAGTATATATGCATTAGATAGTTACCTTGTTTCCATTAAGTTAACAACTGAATTTATTGTGACCTGAAACCTTACAAATGCTGCATTTTTGTACCTGATTTTTCCTGCTTAATTTGTTACCTGATGGAATTGGTTCATTTGTTGCTCTCACCCTCTTCTTTCTAGGCCTTCCAGGCATCTTCTCATTTTTGGGGGGTTCTATTGGTGCATGAGCTTCTGTATTGAAGAATTTGATTCCAGGAACAGGTGCTATTGTGTGTTGATTTGCCTTTTGGTAAGTGGATTTATGATACCAATGGGCTATGAATTTCATGGGTTCTAACTTTGAGTGATACATAGCACTTATTGCATGCATACAAGGTATTCCAGTCAATTCCCAATGCCTACAAGTACAAATTCCTTTGTCTAGCAACACTGTATGCTTATCTCCCCCCTCACCAATCTCATATCCAGAAGCTCCATTCCACATAACTTTACAACCAACAGCAGCGTTTTTATTCTCCTCAAATATTGTCATAGCAGCTGGAGACCATTCACAGATCCATGAATCACACAAATTTCTCCTATCTCTAATCCTACCCATTGCGATGATTCTAATAGCCTCTAGCATGCTCATTATGGGCTTATGTCGTGCCTCAACAAGAACTGAATTAAAACTCTCGGATATGTTGCTATCAACCTGGTATGAACTACATCTATTAGTTTGATATGCTCTACACCAAGTATGATATGGATACCTGAGCAGTTCCTCAGTAGCTTTCTTGTTTACCTCTCCAAGTTTTGCATGATTGGCTTTGAACTCTTTATCAAATGTACTCCAAGCACAAATCCAAAATCGCTTCCTTAGCTCTTCTCCAGGCCACCTCTTAGACCAGTTGGCATGTATATGCCTAGCACACCACCTATGCTCTGCTTCTGGAAGTGTCACCTGGACTGCTTCTATTAAACCCCACAAAAATATTCATGAAACATTAGACAGTTTACAAATTAGAAAATATTTATGGAAAACAAAATTATAGAATCACTAACCTTTTGCATATAAGAAATTATTGTATATTTTGATCCATCACCAAGTTTGAGCTCTTGAGTTAGCCAACATAGAAACCATCTCCAGTTTACTTTGTTTTCTTTATTAACCACTGCCCATGCAATTGCCACAATATTTTCATTACCATCTCTCTCAACTGCAGTAAGTAATATACCAGTAACAACTCCTTTCAAGAAACAACCATCAAGGCTAATCAAAGGTCTACAACCCTCTAACCAATTTCTTCTACACGCCTCTAGCATGACAAAAATCCTTCTGAATCTTTTATTTCCATTCTCAGCAGGCTCCTTGTCCAATTCAATCTCACACAATGTCCCGGGGTTGCTTTCTTTTAGTTTCTCAGCATATGCTGCAAGAATGGAAAATTCATGCTTAAAGCTTCCTTCCAAGTCATTTAGGATGCTCTTTTTTGCTCTTTTACACTTGTCCTCACTAACATGAATCTTCAAATATTTCTCAATTTCAGCCTGCATGTCTTTCACTTTGAATCTAGGATTCTTATAGATTGCATTCTTGAAATATTTAGCAATGTACCCTTTACTAGCACTAGGGACTTCTCTTTGTTTGAAGCATATATGCTCTGTACATAATGTCTTCACAATCATACCACCTACGTCACCATCTTTGGATGTATAAAGCATGAATGGACAACATGCATCATTCACACATTGCACTCTAATCCTAGTTTTTTCATTTTTCACAAATTTCAGCTTGTAACCATTCTTGACACTGTACTCGTTGATTGCATTTCTAGCCTCTTGTGCATTTGCAAAAGTCATTCCTAGTTTGAAACATAGCTGACTTGCTTGAGAGTATGCGTCCTCAGTCGGTACATCCATACTATGTGCATCATCCCCCTCACTGTCTTCATCTTCTTCTTGCCCACCCTTAACCTCAGCATACTCTTCTTCACTTACATAACCGACAGGGTGCACATATGTGATCTCTTTGATGTTTAGTCGGCTACATTGTGTTGGAATTTCTATATTATTAAAGCCATGTTTGGCCTCTTCATCCACCTCACTCTCAAACTCTTTCTCACTCTCAAGCTCTTCATCAGAATCATTTTCCTCCATCACCATCTCATTTTGATCTTCAAACACCCTCTCATGCAATCCTATTTCACATCGTTTCCCAGTCCTAATTCTATTCTCTCCAGCCATAGTTCCATGCTCTGTTGATTCCATACTTATATCATTATCACAGTTCACTTTTTCAGTTATTAATAAACTTGGAATAAACTCGGGCATAGGACAGTAATCAGAATCAACATAAATGTCAACGGTTTCATAACCAAGTACTTCTAGGTATTGTAGTACCTTCTTACATCTATTCTCATCCACAATCAAGTACAAACCATCTTCAAAAGTCTTCTTAGGATCGATAACATATATTTTTTTCGGACTCATGAATCCTAATTCAGAAATTTCTTTAACTATACGACCCAAAGTTATATTACTCATTTCATCTTCAATAACATGCATATCCCAACTCTCAAATCTCCAAATTTTATCTTTGACCCATTCACCACCAAAATGAATGAAAAATTTCATCTTTTCATACATGCTGTAGCAAAGATAAAAACATTTTTATCAAGTTCTTACTCATTACAAAATAATAGCTTCAAACTAACATTAAATAAAAATCCACAAAATAAAGAAATTAGGGCTTACCAACCAGCAACTGAAATCAAATAATTAAGAAAATCATTATCAAATAACTAAGAAAATCAATCTACACTCAATATCAAATAACTAAGAAAATCAAACACAAGACGAGCTACTGGAAATTATTAGTAATATTTTTTGGTTGGACGGATCAATTATCAACTATGTTATGACTGCTCTCAACCTACCGCTAATTATGCACACATATTAATAAAGTCAATCAATTTATTCACATGTAAAAAGAAAGCCATTAAGGTCGAAAGGAAAATTACTTACCAACTGAAAAAAGATGTATGCCTACTAACCCACCAACTGAAAAAAGAATTATGCCTACTAACCTGTCGTTCTCGTCGTCTGTACTAGCATCTTTCATCATTGCTTGAAGAAATCACTGCTGCAGAAGGATTTGGGTTGGTAATCTTTGAGAGGGTTTTTTTCTGAAAGGGTTTTTTTTGGAGCGTTTTTGGTCCAGATGGTGTTAAGTGACCATCGATTTCCCGCGCTATTGCTAACTTCCCCGCAGGAAATTATTAAAAAAAAATAATTTCTAACGGCTGTTAAATGCCACCGTTAAAGATCGGGTGTAAATATATCTATTTTAGAACGTTGAGGGGGCGGATGCCCAAAATCAAACGTTGGGGGTCTAATAGCAAAACGCGTAAGACCCTAAGGGGGAATCAGCACCTCATCCCTTTTTTTTTAAAATCCTCCACCTCCTTCTTTTATTTCCTCATGAGTCAGCACACATTGATACAGGATAACCGACTCCACCTTCCTCCTATCATATTAGCAATTAAAATTTTTAAGATTAGAAAACAGAACTAAAGAACGAGAGTTGAGAGTTACAGAAATAAGAAAGAAAAGAGAGAAGCAGAGAAGGTCGATTGAGAAGAAAGGGAGAAGAAGGATAATTCTGATAAGGTTTTTACTAAACTCCCTCACCTTTACTTCCAATTTTCGGATTTCAAATGATTAAAATATAAAGGGTTTATAGTTGCAATTAGTAGAGGTTAATTTTGAAGTATTTTTGATAATCTTATATGCCATATGAGGAGTTTGATTTTGATTATTAGAAATCTAATTTGGGCGTCACTGTGAGATTATATTGGTATGTATAAATGTATATCTATGTTGAGAGCATGATAGATAAAGAAGAGTAGGAGAAATCTGATTTTAAGAGCATATATCCGCCAACTGTTTGACAAAATGCTCAAAAGAGAAATAAAGCTTTTGCTGAAAATTATACACAAAATTATGCATATATATAGATAAAAGAATGCATGACTTGATGAATTGATATAGGAGAAAAGAGAAAATGTGTAACAATAACACATGTAATAAAATATGAGCTTTGTGAGTGTTTATATCTTAATGTTAATAGAATAATATGATTAGAATGAAGAAATATGTGAAATTTGTGAGTGTGATGCATGTGTTTTGGTTAAGTAAAGAAGAAAAATCCAAAGTTTTGGGAAGTAAAAGATGATTTTCGCAAGTTTAAGCATGCTGCCAGCTTTGAGCGATCTGTGTTCGTAGTGCAATAACTTTTTGTTCTTTTAATATTTTTACGATCTGTAAAATGGACTGGAAAATAGACTCTTGTAGCTTTCTAAAGTCATATGGCACGACCCCTAGGTCATCCTGTACAGAAACTGGGGATTGTGAGAAGTTGGGGTTCTGCAGTGTAATACCCCGCTTTTTCATAACTAATCTTAGTAAGTAATTAAGATAATTATTTAGAATAATTTAAAAATGCGAGAACTTAGAAGGAAATTAAGTTCCGACAGCCAAAATAATTCGGCAGCTTAATTTGCCGAATTTTGATGATTTAAGTTTTATTTTCGTTTCGGTGAATCCGAAATGAAATATTAAAGGTGTTTATGATTATGTGCCATTATATGCGTATTATATGAGAAATATGTGTCATTTTTGAAGTATTTAATTTTCTAGAGATTTATGAATTTTTCTCCGGCAATTTAATTAATTTTCGGATTTTATTTCCGGAAATTTTCAGAGGAAGTTTATATTAGGGTTTGAGAAACCCTAATAAATTTTTATAGATCGAGAGCTTTTTAATTAAAGCCTCTATGATTATTTATTTGATGAATGATCAATTAACTAGAGAATTAATTGATCGAATAAGATGAGATATATATGCTTAATGTGTAATTAATTAATTAGATGTTTAATTAATTAATTAAGTTAAGATGTTAAGCATAATTATTTTTCCTAGGAAATAAAGCTTGTAATATAAGCTTAATTATTATTTCCTAATTAATTTCTTGTTTAACAATATACAGTGAGTAATTTAATTACTAATATATGATTAGTAATTAAATTAAAGTATGTGTTAGACTACTAGCACAAATATCTATTATTTTATTATTTAGTATTGCCACCTCATTATGTTCCCAACATAATGATGGTGTATGTTGGATGAGTAGCCAACAAATAATTAATTAAGTTCAATGTATAAGTGTGTTAGTTGTATTAATTCATGCATCCCTCACTCTCTCAATACACACTCACGCATAACACACACTTACACACACACATTGCAGAACACACACTTACACACACACACACACTCAAATCTCCATTGAAGAAGGAAGATCAAGCTTAAGTGATTAAAGAAGATAGTCCTAAAATCATCTAAAAAGGTTAGATCTATTGTTATTTAATATTGAAGCTTAAGATTAAGCAAGATAAAGCCATCCCCTTCTTCTTTAAAAATGTCGAAAATTTAGTATATGTTGGAGGATGGATTTGATCTTTAAGTATGATGCTAAATAAGTGATTTAGATTACATTTCTATCATTAAATCATTGAGAAATCAAACCCTAACCCTAATCCTCATTTTTTCGAAAATTATGAAATAAATTGGGTTTTTTATTCTTGATTTATATTATCAAATTGATGAGTTATATGAGTTTCTATGATGAATATAAGCATGAGAAATGATTTAATTGAGCAAGAATAATCAATTTTATTATTTTAGTCAAAAAGGCCGAAAGTTGGCCAAAAATTGAGATTTTTAGAATGTGATCTTCTATGATCAATTTAATGATTTATATGAGCTTATGTGATGTTTATAAGTATGTTGGATAATTGAATTGAGAAGAATTAATCAATTTCCTATTATTTCTTGAAATAGCTGAAAGTTGTGGCTAAAATAGAAATAATTGATTTTGATGTTCTATGTTTGATTTGATGATCAATGTAGGCTCAATTGATGTTATTGAGCATGATGATATATGATTTTAATGAGTTGGAATTCTCCTTGCCCTAATTTGAATTAATTTCAAATTATTAGGGTTTACAAGTGAGAATTTTTTATGATGAATTTTTATGATGAAATTGATGATGGATTTGAGTTTAGAATGATGAAATAAGGTTATGATGAATTGATTGGAATTTTTGAAGCTCATTTGAATGAAGTTAGAAAATTTAAGTTTGATAAAAATTTAGGGGTTTTTCAATTGAAGCATGAATTGATTAAGTAATGATTCAAATAATCTCTATGATTATATTTAAAAATATTATAAGTGAAATTGGAGAAAAATAAATAGCCTAAACCCTAATGTGTAATTTTCGAAAGGTTTAAAGAACTAGGGTTTCCATTTTCTCCAATTTAATTAAGTAAAAATGTTATATTTGAGGTTTATAAATTATTTTAAGATGTTTGAAAGTGATTAGCATGAAATTGGGCATTTAACCCTAATTATAGAGAAAGGGCTGAAAATTATATATATAATAAGGCCATGTATTTCATGTTTAATTAAGAAAATAATGATGGAAATGAATTCTACGATAAAAATTAAGTATCGTAGAATTTTTCGGAATTTTAATACGAAGTTTTGAGATTTTTCTATTTTCCAGATATTTTTTTGAAGTCGGAGGTTTATACATATAGAAGATCCAGTTTAATGATGTGACTATGTAAATATGCTAAATTTAGCATAAAAAGTATAAGGAATTAATTTGAAACTTTTCGGAGCTCGTTTGACGAGTCGAAAATATTTTTAAGTTAAAGATATGAATAAAAGAAATTAAATATATGTTAAATAAAGGATAATGAAGATAGTAATCATCAATTAAATGTTAATGATGATTTTAGGTATTAATTATATATGTTAATGGTCATTAGGTGCTAATGACATGTTAATGACGAATTAAGTATTAATGATACGTCATTAATAAATAAATATGTCAAGGACATATTTTATTAATATAATGTTATGATTATTTGTTAATAAAGAAGTTAAGCATTTTAATATGCTTATTGAATTAGATGGAGAGTTTAAGTGTTTAAATAAACACTTATATGATTAAATAATATATTTAATTTCTTTGGAATGATAATATATTTAAGAATAAGTTTAAATGATGGATGAAGTGATTAATATGAGTTAATTATTAATTATATGCTTATATGCATTTATGAAGTTAAATGCCGAATTACATGTTTATATATATACCATGAAGTTTAATGATGAATTATATGTTTATATGTTTATTTATGGAGTCAAATAAGGAATTATGTGATTATATGTTTATTTATGAAGTTAAATGAGAAGTATATGGATTTATGTTCTAAAATATATCCTGAAGTTATAATCAATTATTTATCGATTAAGAAGTCAAGAAAGAAAGAAAGAAAGTAATTGGAAAAGCTTAGTTTTAATTGCCGAGAGAAAAATCCTAGAAAAATCGAGTCAAAGTAGAGAATTCGTAGTATGGCGATAGCATCCCTCATTTCTTTGTTTAATTCTTCTCGCTCTTATGTTTAAACCAAATTATTAAATGAAGGAACGAGCGGGACCGAAAAGTGAGGGAAAAGCTGAGAAGTTAAAGTGTAGATAAAGTAGCTACAGTCCAGGTGGGCTTTCTGAACTAAAGAAATAAATAATGTGATATTATGATCATATATATATATGTGTGATGATTTTTAAATTGATTGACTTGCCAATTTTTGAAGTTTTTGTAAGATACCCTCTATCAAGGAAAGACGAATTCGGTCCTACTTAAGGTGGGATTTGTGTACACTATGTGTAATCGGGAGCCTTCCTTTATGGTAGGACGATTACAAGTGTTTGAGAAGGAGACATACTTCTCAACACTGAAAAGTTATAGTAGATGTGGTACATACATGTTAAAGTATTTGACTCGAGTCATTTATAATGAAAGGAAAAGGTTTGAGCATGCACATGTTTGTTTATAAAAGTTACTTGTGCTATGCTTTATGGCAAGAGTCAATCTATAGCTCTAAGCAGAAAATTTTCAATTATTTTGGCATGTGTCCACTGAGTACAAAAGTACTCAGCCGTGCATGTTACTTCTAAAATGTGCAGGCTAGCTTGTTGACCTCTTGAGACTTTGTTGATGTTGAGCAGGGTTATATGTCTTCATACATATAATCAAAGTATGTCATGTTGGTTTCCGCTGCAACACTCTGAATTTATTCAGTAATTGTTGTCTTAGTGTGATGTTGAAGCTATGACTTGATAAACCTTGTTTCCGTTGTTAAACTCTGATACGAGATGGTGTTGTCTTTTGACCATTCTCGGCTATTTTGGTTTGACTTAAAAGTATGATTTATTGTATGATGGGTTTTTGTTGGATAACTGGGTCGTTATCTTGTTCCTTGGTTAATCATAAATTGTGTACGTCGTGGGACCCACCGGCTTGGTTATCTTCATTCTAAGTCGGGCTGCGACAGAGTGGTATCAGAGCAGCTTGTCTACTCTAAGTCTAAAATTTTTCTCTTGAGTCTAGTCTAGACTTGAATCCCTAGACTAGTTAAGTCTTAAACGACAAAAGTCCAGCACCTCATCTCATCCGGCAAAGTCAGGTATGTATTAAAAGTTTTTTAAAGTTTAAAGTTTGAATTTAGTTGGACATATGTTTTATGAATGTAAATATTGTAAAGTTTTGATGTCTAAGAAAGAGTAAAGTATAGACATTCCATTACCCTTTTCGTTGAGAAAGGTGTTATTTTAAGTTAAGACTCGATTCGTGGAAGTCTTTGGAATTAGGAAATAAGACGGAGTAGCAATTTTACGCAAAACCTCTAAAAGAACCTTCAATTTTTCTTGAAGAGGTTGTAATCCCGTATGGCAGGATTGAAGAACGAGACAGAAGTTCCATGTGACTGACGGACTGTTATGTGGACCTGATCAACCCACATAGCTAGAAACTCAGTAATATGGGTCTTCCGCCTCCATAATGAAGTTAATTAATGAAATGAAGTGAGAAAGCAAAGAAGGAGAATTTTATGAAAATAAGTTAAAGTATGAAATAGGTTAATTATGATTGATGTGTAAAGAAAGTTAAATTATTCCTGACAATTGTTTAATTGTTAAGGTTATAAGCCAAGTTAGCTTGTTGCTATTTGAATAAATAAGAAAAGTCTATGAAGCTAAGTGCTTTAATATTGATTGCCAAGCTGAGAAAAGTGCATGAAATTATTGCGTGATTATTGAGTTAAAGTTATGAAAGTGATGATGATGTGTAAATATTTGATGCACAATATGACGTAGTTAGATCTGTAACGGAGTAGTAGTCCGTATCGCTAATAGTATTTTTGTGTGATGTCCTAACATCACAGATGACCTAGGGATAGCTTTTGCTGTATATAAATCCCTACTTTTGAAATGACCTCTAAAAGGCAATTTTTCAAGTATATAAAGAAAAATGACAAAAGCAGTTATTTAAGATAATTTGATGTTTTCCTAAAGTATTTAAATAATATGAAGAGATATGATGAAGTATGAAGAAAAGGGAAAGCATAAGTAAGAAACGAAGTTATATGAAGAAAGATGATCAAAGTTAAGTTAATACTTTCTCAAAGTATTTAAGTAAGATGTGAAGTTACGATGCTTTATGAGAAAAGAGAAGTATGAGGAAAGATAAGTAAGATGATGAAGGAAGGAAGTAAAAGCTCTTATGAAAATGAAAGAAGAAAATATTTCTTTATAAGTTAAAAGTTGAGTTATTAAGGAAAGTTAAATAATGAGATGAAAGTATAAAGAATGTTGTGAAAATAAATTAAGAATGAAAGAAAATAAGATTACTTTAGAAGTTAAAGTCAAGGTATTAAAGACAGATAATTTATTCTGTCAATTTATAAGACAAGTTATTCTGCTGCTATTTAAGATAAGTTTATAAAGCCGAGTGCTTTATTAATGATTGCCTAATTAAGAAAAGATATAAAGCTGAGTGCTTTAATAATGATTAAGAAAAGTTATGAAGTTAAGTTATGTTGCTATTATATGACTACTAAGTGAAGTTATGTAAGTGATTATATTATGATGTGATGTGAATTCTTGAATGTTAAGATCTACGATTTAAGAATTCGCTTGTGAAGTATTTGCTTATGCAATAAAGAATAAGATAAAAAGGTGCTTAAATGCAAAGCTCGATAAGAATAAAGTTATTTCGTGATAGTTTTATAGTTTCTTAAAAATTAGAATGCCAAAGAAGAAATAGGGTAGAGGAAGAAGTAGAAGAAGAGCAGCGAGATCCTACCCTACCTCCTCAGCCTGAGAGGAGAATCGAAGAATTATTTCTTCGACAAAACCCCCGACCTTCGACGGAAGAGGAAATCCGTCAGAAGCGGAAGAATGGATTCGTGATTTAGAGCGAATTTTTTTTAGATTTCTTCGATATGATGATAGCGAGCGTCTCGCACGTATGTCATATCAGCTGAAAGGATCTGCAGACTGCTGGTGGGAAGCTTGCCAGAAGACTTACCCCGAGCAGCTTGAAAATCTCACTTGGGTGTCCAATGAAGCCCTTTTCGAAAGATGTTTCGAAAAGCTTTTGCAAGCAAAAGTAAAGCGAGTTTGCAAAATTTA
Organism: Agastache rugosa; assembly: GCA_031470985.1. Classification (NCBI taxonomy): domain Eukaryota; kingdom Viridiplantae; phylum Streptophyta; class Magnoliopsida; order Lamiales; family Lamiaceae; genus Agastache; species Agastache rugosa. The sequence goes on from CM062607.1 coordinate 18,261,314, forward strand.
AAGCAAGGAAAAAAAAAGATAGAGTCAGAGTATGTCCGTCAATAATGTGACTTAGCCTGTTTCGCCCTGTCAAAGTTGATTCGGACAAGAAGATGTCTGAGCTTTTTCTTCGAACTCAGGCAAGACATAAAGAATAGTACTAGAAAGTCAAAGTGTTTTGACTTATGTTGAAGCGTTAAACCGAGCTTTAGATATGGAGCTGGCTATGCAGCCAGAGAAGTTAGTCCAGACTCCAGCACCTCCCCCGATTCAATCCTCAGCGGCTGTTAAACCTCAATCTTCGCACCAAAGCCAGTTTCAACAGGGAAAAAGGAAATGGAATGCTAGGAATCGACCTAGCAAGAAGCCATGACATGAGCAGAGTCAACAACAATCGACTAAAAAAAAATATAGACCTGATGTGGTTGATCAAGGTAGCTTGTCTCAGAGACAGCAAGGAATTTCTGCATGCTCTAAGTGCGAAAAAAATGCACGAGGGATATTTGCAGAGCATGAAGTAATAGCTGTTATGCATGTGGGAAATCACGACATTATTTTTATCAGTGCCCAAATATGCAACAAGGGACTGGAGGAAGAAAAAACTAATCAGTATCAGCCCCCTTCATTTAAAAGCCATTGATAGAGTCCCACAGACGCAGCACGTTAACATCAAGTTCCTAGGCCTCAGCAGCAGCAGCTGAAGCTGAAGCAGCGAGCACCGCAGCAAGTGCAGCAACAACACTAGAGAGTTTATGCTCTTGAGCAGAAAGTGAGTGTCAAAGATCAGGGCAATCTGACAGGTATGGGTCAGATAAATGATGTACTTGTTATAAATCTTTTCGATACTGGTGCATCACATTCTTTTGCATGCGTAGATACTCTTGACCTTAAATAGAGAGAGATTGCCAGAACTTAAGAGTATCGACCCCGGTTGGTAAAACTACCCCAGTCACGCATGTTTGCCCTAATCTAGAATTTGAGATTGGTTCCCTTAAGATGTCAGCCAAAACCCTAAATCTAATTCGAATGTGGCACGTAGACATCATTTTGGAAATGTATTGGTAAGTGAAAAAGAGTAAATTTCGTGTGCTGCTGCCGTTCAAGAGTCTACTGCTGTCCGTCGAGAGAGAATGTGAGAATATGCTTTAAAAAAAAAAAAACCCTTGCTGAGCGCATTTAAAATTGCGCAAGAAAGCGCTACTAATTGATGTCCACCGTCGGCTGGTTTCCAATGCCGGTTGGACCTGTTTTAGCGAACGTCAAGCCAGCGCCGGATGGAATTTCAGCGGTCACTAGTTGGGTGATGCCAACCGCTCTCCTCCGCGTTTTTCCATGTCTGACGCCTGTTGGTCTTTTTCTCCGCTAAACAGTTTCTTTTGCAATACTTTTCAATTTGAAACTCGAGAATTGAGCAACATAAACTTCACCGACGCAAATAACAACTAAGTAGTTGGTTAACTGAGAACTTTGCCACCATTTGGTGTAAGCAAAGATAGATTTCTTTTCATATCCCGTGAAAAGAGTCAACTTTATTCTTCGAAAAAGAGAGAAGCAAGAGAGGAATGCTGATTATTTTGGCAATTCAAGCAAGAAGATTGTTGAGAAGAAAAGATGTGCAAGTATATCTTGTTTACCTCAACAAAGATGAAAACCAAGAGAAGAAAATCGATGACGTAGCTGTAGTCCGAGAATTCAAGGATGTTTTTCCTAAAGTTTGCCAGGATTACCCCCAGACATGCAATTGGAGTTTACCATTGACCTTGAACCTGGTTCAGCTCCAATATCAAAGGTGCCTTATAGAATGACCCCAAAAGAATTTCAGGAACTAAAGATCCAGCTACAAGAATTGCTTGATCTTGGTTTTATCAGGCCTAGTGTTTCCCCATGGGGAGCACCAATCTTGTTGTCAAGAAGAAAGATGGTAGTCTAAGAATGTGTATAGACTATTGAAAGCTAAACAAATTAACATTGAAGAACAAGTATCCTTTGCCAAGGATAGATGATCTGTTTGATCAGCTCAGAGGAGCCAGTATATTCTCAAAGATTGATTTAAAATCTGGCTATTATCAGTTGAAGATTTGTCAAGAAGACATTCCAAAAACTGCCTTTCGAACGAGATATGGCTACTACCAGTTTGTAGTAGTGCCGTTTGGATTGACAAATGCTCCAACAGTATTCATGGATATCATGAATCGAGTTTTTCATGCATTCTTGGACAGATTTGTCATAGTTTTTATCGACGACACTCTTGTGTATTCAAGAAGGGAACCAGAGCATGAAGAGCATCTCTGAATTGTCTCAGAAAAGCCGAGATCAGAAAAATTGTATGCCAAATTCAGCAAGTGTGAATTTTGGCTAAGAGAAGTAAGTTTCTTCGGTCATGTTGTTTCTTCCGAAGGAATTAAAGTAGACAATTCTAAAGTTCAAGCAATTCAAGAATGGAAATCTCCAAAGTCACCCCATGAGATTCGTAGTTTCTTGGGTCTAGTAGGTTACTATCGGAGATTCATTGAAGGATTCTCTAAGATAGCAAGGCTAATGACCCAACTTCTCAAGAAAGAATCAAAGTTTAAATGGTCACCTGAATGTTAAGAAAGTTTCCAAGAGATTAAGAGAAAGCTAACCACTGCTCCAGTTCTAGCAGTGCCAGAAGCAGGTAAGGATTTTACTATTTATACGGATGCATCAAAGAATGGATTGAGTTGTGTCCTAATGCAAAATAGCACAGTTATTGCGTATGCATCATGACAGCTCAGACCTCATGAAGAGAATTATCCAACTTATGATTTAGAGCTAGTAGCAGTTATTTATTATTTGATGATTGTTCCTTTAGTTTGGATCGTACGTGTAGAAGTTTGACTCTTTCTTTATGAGAAGATTATTATTATTGGTTCCATTTGAGCTCTCTGGTATAAGATTTATGGGTATTCTAAGTGTTGTCTTTTGAGCATTAGATTTGCGGACATAGTTCGAGAATCTTATAGTCTATGTTGGTTATAGGAAATGGCAGGAAGACCACCAAGGAACAACCAGGCACCCAATAATGATGTGGTACAGGCGTTGATCGCTGCACTCCAAGGTATTGCTCAGAACAACAACAATCAAGGGAACCAGAACCCGGCTAGGGCAACGAGCCGAGTCATTGAGCAATTTCGCAACTACGCTCCACCAAAGTTCAATGGAAGAGTAGGCCCTTTAGTTTTGGAGGAGTGGTTTGAGGAGCTCGAGAGAATCTTCGAGCATATTGAGTGCAATGATGCACACAAGGTATCTTGTGCAGTGTTTCAGCTGATCGAGGATGCAGGACAGTGGTGGAAATCACACCGCAATGGACTAACTGAGGCAGAACGCCAAGGACTTACTTGGGAAAGGTTCAAGGAAATGGTGATGGAGAAGTACATGCCGCGCTCCTATCGCAACCAGAAGCAGAAAGAATTCTTGGAGCTCAAGCAAGGGAGCTTGAGTGTGACAGAGTACGAGCGAAAGTACATCCAACTCGCTCGTTTCGCCACACGTTTGGTGGCCACAGAGGCAGATAAGGCTGACTTTTTCTTGAGGGGTCTCCGCTCTAAGATCCGTGGAATTCTGGCAATGCAAGAGATTGTGAACTATGGACTTGCAGTCAAGCGTGCGCACGAGGTTGAGGCTGCCCTAGAAATGGACAAGGTGCCAGTTGGAAATGTCAACTTTCAAGGAAAAAGAAAGTGGGACAATCGCAACAATGGAAAAAGAAATTTTAATAACAAAAGGGGTAGAACTGATGCTCGACAAGGAAACAATGCCCCTACCGAAAAGCCACTTTGTCGGGAATGTGGTAAGAACCACTTTGGGAAATGCCTTCAGCGTACGAGTGTGTGTTATAACTGTCATGAACCGGGGCACTATGCTAGCAATTGTCCCAAAGGGAGAGGAATTGGACCGAGACCGGGAGGAACTGGACCGAGACCGGGAGGGAATGCACGACTCTTTGCTTTCTCTCAAAAAGAGGCCGGTGAAGGAAGCGGTAACATGTCAGGTATGATAACAATTTCTGGAATACCAGTTTTGGCATTATTTGATTCTGGCGCTTCGCATTCATTTATATCTCATGGTCTTTGCATGAAAGTTGGCTTGAATGTAGAAGTAGAGAACTTAGCCCTTGACGTTAGGATTCCCTCAGGAGAGACGTTAAGAACCGATAATATGGCTAAGAATGTTAAGTTGGATTTGGGAGGAAAAGAACTTGAAGCCGATTTGTATACTTTGGAAATGCAAGATTTTGATTTGATCTTGGGAATGGATTGGTTGAGCTGTAACTTTGCCACTATTCGATGCCATGATAGAGAAGTGGTATTTCAAAGACCAAATGAAGATGAATTTGTTTTCTATGGTGCGAAGATTGGAAAGTTACCAAAAATCATATCCGCAATGAAGGCTGTGAAGATGTTGAAGAAAGGTGGATGTCAAGGATTTTTGGTGAATCTAGTGGGGTCAACACTGCGGAGCCCAAAATGGAAGATGTGGCGATAGTACGAGATTTTGTTGACGTGTTTCCCGAAGAAATACACGGATTACCACCAAAAAGACAAGTGGAGTTTACCATTGACCTCGTACCTGGGGCAGCGCCTATATCTAAGGCACCATACAGAATGGCGCCAAAAGAATTGCAAGAATTGAAGGTGCAACTTCAAGAGTTGTTGGATAAAGGGCATATCCGACCTAGTGTATCCCCGTGGGGAGCACCAGTGCTATTTGTGAAGAAGAAGGACGGCAGCATGAGAATGTGCATTGATTACCGAGATTTGAATAATCTCACGATAAAGAACAAGTATCCCCTACCAAGGATAGAAGATCTCTTTGATCAACTCAAAGGTCTTTGGAGTATTTTCGAAGATAGATCTAAGATCGGGATATCATCAATTGAAAGTGAAGGACATCGATATTCCTAAGACGGACCTTTAGGACAAGATATGGCCACTATGAGTTCGTAGTGATGCCATTTGGACTGACAAATGCACCTGCAGTCTTTATGGATTTGATGAATCGAGTATTTCATCAGTTTTTGGACAAGTTCGTCATTGTCTTTATCGATGACATTTTGGTATACTCGAAAGATCAAGAGGAGCATGAATCGCATTTGCGCACTGTCTTAGAAATTTTGAGAAAGGAAAAGCTCTATGCGAAATTCCAAAAGTGTGAGTTTTGGTTGAATCGAATTGGTTTTCTGGGGCATGTAGTAACGGCAGAAGGGATTGAAGTTGATCCTGTAAAGGTTGAGGCTGTCAGCAATTGGAAAACACCGTCAAGTGCTGCCGAAATTCGAAGTTTTCTCGGATTAGCAGGATATTATAGAAGATTCATTGAGGGATTTGCTAAAATAGCTGGACCACTCACACAACTTACTCGGAAGGATGTAGCTTTTGAATGGACAGAAAAGTGTGAGAAAAGCTTCCAGACGTTAAAAGAAAGATTGGTGACGGCACCAGTTTTGACTATCCCAGACGGTACAAAGGGATATGTGATTTATAGTGATGCGTCTTTGCAAGGTTTGGGTTGTGTGTTGATGCAAGAGGGTAAGGTGGTTGCCTACGCCTCTAGGCAATTGAAGTCTCATGAGCAGAATTACCCTACACACGACTTATAATTGGCAGCAGTAGTTCACGCTCTAAAGATTTGGCGACATTATCTTTATGGAGGAACATGTGAAATCTACACGGACCATAAGAGTTTGAAGTATTTCTTTACTCAGAAGGAATTGAATATGAGGCAACGTAGATGGTTGGAGTTGGTCAAGGACTTTGATTGCAAAATATTGTATCATCCCGGAAAGGCGAATGTGGTAGCCGATGCTCTTAGTCGAAAGAGAGTCCACAATCCAAAGATCAAGCTGACACAACAAGATGACCTGATCAAGGATTTTGAAAAGTTAAGTCTTGAAGTGGTTACGAGTCCTAAGGAGTCGGATGCTATTATTGCAGCTCTGGTTGTTCGACCGACACTCCGAGATAGAATCAGAATTGCACAGAGGGATGATGAATTTTTAGAGAGGATGCGAGCAAAGGAAGTGTCAGATGATGAGAAAGGATTTTATATTGCAAGCGATGGAACGCTTCTCTACAATAAAAGGATATGTGTGCCCGGAGATGTGAATTTGAGGAAAGAAATTTTGGATGAGGCTCATCGAACTTTGTATACTGCTCACCCCGGAACTACAAAGTTGTACCATGATCTTAAGGAAAATTTCTGGTGGTGGGGCATGAAGAGGTCAATAGCGGAGTATGTGGAGCGATGTTTAGCTTGTCAGCAAGTGAAAGCCGAACATCAAAGACCATCCGGATTGTTGAAACCATTGAGAATTCCGGAATGGAAATGGCAAGACATCACCATGGACTTTGTGGTTGGTTTTCCGAAGACAGTGAAGGGTCACGATGCTGTATGGGTCGTTGTGGATTGGTTGACGAAATCTGCTCATTTTGTACCCGTAAGAATGACGTACTCTATGGAACAATTAGCTCAAATTTATATTCGAGAGATTGTTCGTCTACATGGAGTACCTAACTCTATTGTATCTGATAGAGACCCCCGTTTTACATCAAGGTTTTGGGTGAGTTTACATAAAGCATTGGGTACTAGACTGAAATTCTCGACGGCGTACCATCCACAAACCGACGGTCAATCAGAAAGGACGATTCAGACTTTGGAAGATATGTTAAGGACTTGTGTCTTGGATGTTGGAGGCAATTGGGAGACGCACTTGCCGTTGATAGAGTTCGCGTATAACAATAGTTATCACGCCAGTTTGAAGATGGCTCCGTATGAAGCACTGTATGGGCGAAAGTGTAGGTCACCTATCTATTGGGATGAGGTTGGTGAGCGAAAGATTCTAGGGCCAGAAATGATTGAGCAAACTGTGGAGATGGTTAAGAAAATCCGAGAAAGACTCAAAGATGCTCAAGATCGACAGAAATCCTATGCTAATAAGAGAAGAAAGGATTTACAATTCGAAGTTGGGGACAAAGTGTTCTTAAAGGTTGCTCCGATGAAAGGTGTGCTGAGATTTGGCAAGAAAGGAAAGCTAAGGCCCCGTTTCATTGGACCGTTTGAGATTTTGGAGAGAATTGGAGATTTAGCTTATCGTTTGGCCTTAACGCCAGAATTTTCATCAGTGCACAACGTGTTCCATGTCTCGATGCTGAGGAAGTACTTGCACGACCCGAGTCACGTGTTGGCGCCCGAAGAGGTTACACTCAATAAAGATTTGACTTATGAGGAGGTGCCAATCGCAATTTTAGACCGAAAAATCCATGAGCTAAGAAATAGGCGTGTGGCGATAATCAAAGTGCAATGGAGTCGACATGGAGCCGAGGAGGCAACGTGGGAACGTGAGGACGAGATTTTAGCCAAATACCCGTCCTTAGTATCACCAAGTAAGATCCAATTTCGAGGACGAAATTTTTTTTTTAGAGAGTAGGGTTGTAACACCCCGCATTTTTGATAAGCTTAATTTTTATTTAAATGTTTTATTTTTTTATTTATTTTGTTATGAGCTATAATTTGTGAATGTTTTGACTATTAGTAGCTCGAAATAATTTTAGTTCGGACTTGAGGGAGTCCGTAGTTGCGCCCCTAGTTAAAAGAATTATTTTATTGGTAGCGTTGGCTTTTATTTTTGTAATTTTATGTAAAAACTAATTAGGACCAACATGAATAGCCCTATTGAATACTTTTATTTATTTATTTGATTTATTTCTTATTTTTGGGTTTCGGTCTGGGCTTGCTCATTGTATCCTAGTTTAATTAGATGAAGCCCACATTAGAGAATTCAAGAGCAGCCGATCATAGGAATAGGAGTTGATCGAAATTCGGGAGACTTCGATTGAGATTAGGATCATGAAAAAAAAAATCCGAATCCTACGTAAACAACTTCCTATCTCGTTCAAACTCTTTTCTAATCTTTTAAACCCTAGTCTCTACGTCCATAACTTCACCACAAAACATAATTTCCAAAGTTTCTCTCTCGCATAAGGTCTTCGGTGACGGCGAGTTCCAAGAATCTGATTTTATTTTCAAATCTCCTTCACGTATAAAGTTTTCACTCGGCAGCGAATTTCGAGAAACCTGGTTGGTAAAGTTCTATACGATTTTAGTATGTTGGTGAAAGTTTATTTGAACCAAGGATTTATCCATTTTATTTCTGCAGAAAGTAGTTCCTTTTTCGGCAGCAATCAGATTTCTTCCAACGTTTGGTTTGACGGTAAAAAGAAAACTTCTTTTTTTTTTATTTATACTTCAAGCCTCTGCTCAATAAACCCATAATTTACGATGTTAAAGTTCCTTAGATTTTATAGCTCTTGGTCATGGGGAAGTAGTTTAGATTCTTATGAGATTTCTGATATGTGTTAATGGTGTCGAGAGAGAAAGAAGAGAACGAAAACAAGATGCAGAAGAGAGTGACTTTTATTTTCTTTCAGAAATATATATATATATATATATATAGATATATATTGTGCTTCCTTTTTCGTAAGTGTTGTACAAGTTGTAAAGTATAGGAAGTAATAGTTTTATATAAACTTTAAAAAAAAAAAAAAATTCAAGCTGTATCGAAATCGGAGCAAATAAAATAACAAGTAATATGATTGACTGTATAAAATAATATTTTTTTGATATCTAATACGTGTATATTTATAACAGAAGCCTTACTGAGTAGCTTGAAGGAAAATGATATTTATGAATTAAATATTTGATTGGCATGAATGTGTGTATAAGTTATACGTTTATGTATATGCATGTTGAGTTTGTTTGAGAATTAAAAGTTGTTAGTTTTTATTTATTTATTAATTATTTGAGTAAGATAAATGCTTTTCAAAGTGGTATATATAATTTATGATTTATTCCCATAATTAACTTTGCGGAATAGATACAGTTAAGGGGATATCCATCTTTTCTAAAAAAAAAAAAATGCTTTACAGAAGGTTGGTTAATGTGTTAGAAACTTCGAGTGAAGTTTCGAGTAGAATAGTCAGAGAGAACAAATTTATAGTTTTATTAAGTCAATTCAGTTTTAATACTTTTGGTTCTAGGCCAAACCTGTTTTGTGTTCGGTTTTAATTAAAATAATGTAAGAAACCATTCTTATTGGGTAATTTATAATTTGACTAGGTGCGGCGCAACTAGGACCCTCGTCCCTTACGTGATTTTGGATTGTTTGTGCTCTACATTGAGGTGGGTAAAACTTCTTTCAAACTCAAGAGTTGTGATTTGCTATGTGATGTGGGTAATGTTTCTCTCTAAAGTGATTTATGAGATGTGTGGATTTAAATGTGAAAGTGAAAGGAAGATGTTTATGAAATGTTTTATATGTCCAACATGTTATTATCATATGGAATGTGATATAAAATGAGAATGTTTGCATATAATCGCCTTGAATGCGTCAAGCTCTTGTGGGTTATATGTTAAAGGATGTCCTGTGCACAGTGATCTGATATGTCTCTATAATCGCCTTGAATGCGTCAAGCTCTTGTGGGTTATAGATGAAAATGTTATGTTCTATATTCGCCTTGAATGCTTCGAGCTCTTGTGGTTTATAGAAATTATGATATGTTACTTCCTATGATAATCGTGTTGTTGGACATAAACTGAAAGGATTCCATGTATGACCCACCACTGAGTACGTTTTATGAGTACTCACCCCCATGTTTTAAAATGTTTTCAGGTGTGTAACCATGGAGCTGCGTAGAGGAAACGGGGAGTCGGTTTTAGTTAAAGTTTGAATTTCTTGACGAACTGTTTACCGTTAAGATGAACTTCTATGAGTATTGGATTTTGCTTAGGTTGAATTATGATTTAATATTTGAATTTCTAGGGTTAGTGGTTTAATTTCAAGTTGAACTTGAGGTTTTATTTGGACTAATTTTTATCGTATCGAAACTGTTGACAATTTATTTTATGTTTGCTTGATTTGTGAAATGGTTCTTGTATAGAGAGTTGTAGGATAAAAATGGCTTAGAAATAATAATTTGGATTCTTTTAAAATTTTTAAATTTTTTCCGCATTTATGAAGTTAAAAGAGTAGCATTTTAATTTAGTAAATTAGGGTGTTACAGTGCATGCTTTAAAAAAATTTGGAGACATCATCTTTATGGAGCCAAGTGTGAGATCTTTTCGGATCATAAGAGCCTCAAATTCTTTTTCGAGCAAAAAGAGTTAAATACGAGGCAAAGAGGGTAGCTCGAATTAGTACAGGACTACGATTGCAAAATTTCCTATCATCCAGAAAAAGCAAATGCAGTAGATGATGTTTTAAACAGGAAGGGCAGAACCGAGTTAGGATTTCTGCTTACTCAAGAAAAAGAAATTATTAAAAGTTTTGGAAAGCTGAAAATAGAGGTGGTTTTATAACCACAATTTACAGAGCAATTAATTGCAGCTTTGGAAATAACTTCAGATTTGAAAATGAGAATTTCAGATGCTCAAAGAAAAGATGAAAAGTTAGAGAATTTGCGACTTAAGATTGGCAAAGAAAAAGCAGAAGATTTTCGTGAAGCTGGAGATAATACTCTTCTATTTAAAGAAAGGATTTGTGTTCCAGATAAAGAAGAATTAAGAGCTGAGATCATGAGAGAAGCTCATGAAATGCCTTATACAGCTCATCTTGAAGGCACCAAAATGTATCAAGATTTGAAGTAGAAAATTTTGGTGGGAAGGAATGAAGAGAGATATAGCTTCGTTTGTAGAGTGATGTTTAGCTTGTCAGCAAGTTAAAGCTTTACATCAACGAGCTTATGGAAAGCTTCAGCCGTTAGAAATTTCGGAATGAAAATGGGATGGTACCACTATAGACTTTGTAACTGGGTTACCAAAGTCTAAGAGAGGAAATACAGCTATATGGGTGATAGTGGACAGACTGACAAAATCTGCTCACTTTATACCAATTCCAGAAACATATGGATCGACTAAGTTAGCTCAGCTATATGTTCAATAAATAGTGCGATTGCACGGCATGCCCATATTGATCACTTCAGATCAAAATAAGTTTACCTCCTATTTTCGGAGAAGTTTACAAAGTGAGATGGGTACCAATTTAAATTTCAGCACTGCTTTTCATCCTCAGACGGATGGTCAGTCCGAGAGGACAATTAAAATCTTAGAAGATATGCTCAGAACTGTTGTATTAGATCGAGGTAACTAATGAGAGCAAGTTTTATCTCTCGTTGATTTTGCATACAACAACAGTTATCAGATGACGATTAACATGGTACCCTATGAAGCTCTTTCAAGAAGAAAATGTAGGTCCCCGTTTTTTTTGGGATGAAATAAGTGAAAGAAAAGTTTTAGGGCCCGATGCTGTAGAAGAAATAATCAAGATTGTTTGCCAAATTAAGCAGCGAATTAAAGAAGCGCAAGATTGTCAAAAATCTTATGCAGATTCTCGAATATCCGAATTAAAATTTGAAGTAGGAGATAAAGTGTTTATAAAAGTTTCGCCTACGAGAAGAATTTATAGTTTTGGCGTAAAAGGAAAGCTTAAGCCATGTTACATAGAATCGTATGAAATCCTGGAAAGGATTGGTCAAGTAGCATATAAGCTTGCATTACTGCCAAGCTTTGAGAATTCGCATAACGTATTCCATGTATCCCAGTTGTGTCAATACATGTTCGATCCTGAGCATGTTATTTGACAAGTAGAAGTGGTTTCAGAACCAGACCTCAGTTATGAGGAGAAACCAGAAGCGATCTTGGATCGAAAGGTCCAACAGTTAAGAAATAAATTGATCGCCTCAGTAAAAGTTAAATGGAGACACCACGGGCTAGAGAAAGCTACGTGAGAGCTCGAAAATAAAATGAAAGAGAAGTATCCCGAGCTTTTCCTTTGAGGTAAGCAAATTTCGGGATGAATTAATTTATTTTTAGGGAGAGAGAATGTAATACCCCGCTTTTTCATAACTAATCTTAGTAAGTAATTAAGATAATTAGTTAGAATAATTTAAAAATGCGAGAACTTAGAAGGAAATTAAGTTCCGGCAGTTAAAATAATTCGGCAGCTTAATTTGCCGAATTTTGATGATTTAAGTTTTATTTTCGTTTCGGTGAATCCGAAATGAAATATTAAAGATGTTTATGATTATGTGCCATTATATGCGTATTATATGAGAAATATGTGTCATTTTTGAAGTATTTAATTTTCTAGAGATTTATGAATTTTTCTCCGGCAATTTAATTAATTTTCGGATTTTATTTTCGGAAATTTTCAGAGGATGTTTATATTAGGGTTTGAGAAACCCTAATAAATTTTTATAGATCGAGAGCTTTTTAATTAAAGCCTCTATGATTATTTATTTGATGAATGATCAATTAACTAGAGAATTAATTGATCGAATAAGATGAGATTTATATGCTTAATGTGTAATTAATTAATTAGATGTTTAAATAATTAATTATGCTAAGATGTTAAGCATAATTATTTTTCCTAGGAAATAATGCTTGTGATGGTCCCTGAGCTGGGTACTTGGTGTAGAGGGGGGGGTGAATACACCAAGTAGATTTTTCGAAACTTTTATCAAGTTAAAACGGAGTTGAGTGAGAGCTCAGTTATTGATCCAGCTGGGGAGGGTCAGCTGGGTAAACAACTCAGCTGGCGGTGCGGAAAGTGGTGGTTTGAAAACTTAGCTCAGTTACTTAGAAAAACTCAGTTTGAAAATATTAACTTATCGTTTTCAGCTTAGTCAGGTTGTGCAACTTTTCGAGAGACACAGCTGTCTTTGGAGAGCAGCTGTGTGTGCAGTTTTGAACAAGTATGCAATGATATGAAGGCGTTAGTACACAGCTGAATATAAAGCAAAAGTAAAGAGAGAGAGATAGAAGCACGCGAGTTTTTACGTGGTTCGGAGTAACACCTCCTACGTCCACGACCAGGTTCACTGGTAATCCACTACCACTTGGTTTCCAAGTACCAAGCAACTTCACAACTCTAACCCGAGCTGTGTTCCAACAGTTTGCGGGCACTGTCAAGCCTATACACCTTCAGTTTACGGGTACTGAAGAACCTAACCACTCGAATTACGCGCTTCGAGCAAGCGTACCTTTACCTAACCTTTCTGGGTTTGGGTTTGGGTATGGGGTTCCAACTATGAACGAGTTCTTACAATTAAGAACTTCAGAGTATGATGAACTCGTTCGAAATCTAGGCTTAAGATATACAAAGAGTTTGGCCTAGGGAACAGACGAAAAACTAAGCAGTTTCTTAACTAGAAACACTTTAAGATAAAGTGTTCTTTGTTCTATGTAGAACTGCTTGGGAGCTTTTGAAAGAATAATGATTTCAGATAATGAAAGCTTGTAGAGAGTTTTTCGTGTCTGATTCTGAGGTTGAAGACGGGTTTATATAGGTAGAGATTCAGGACTAGCCGTTGGAGGAGCCGTTTGAATCTTACCTACTCTTCTTAAATACAAGATCTGCCGTTGGGCGTATCTGCACCTGTCTTCATTTGTGTCACATCCTAGGTTCGAAGTCTAGGATGCCGATCCGGCAATCCCTCATTGGTCGAGGTAGGTTGACTTCCTCCGATTCCGGATCTTCTCGCCTTTAGAGCCGGTTTTTGAATTCGTAGCCGGACCGTCTCGACGTGGAGTCTTCGGAGATAGTTCCTTTGTTCTCGTACTGGACCAGTGTGTTTTGAACTCGACTCGAATTCTCTTCACTTGATCGAGCTCTCGCCGGATCACTCACCGAAGGTTGACGCCCGCCTTGTCTTTTGCTAGCCGACCCTACTCGTGAACACAAACTCGGGTCGACCGTCGTCTTCCGCTAGCCGACTCCCCGCCGTAGACACAAACTCGGGTCGACTGCTGTCTTCCGCTTCCTTAACCTGTAATCCTAGAACATTTTAAGGCTCAAACAGGCGAGCTGGAAAACACTATTTAGGTTGGCGCGATCATCTATTCGGTTGGAGAATCAGTTAGGTTTTGGTATCAAATCGAAACCTTATAATTTTCCCAACAGCTTGTATTATAAGCTTAATTATTATTTCCTAATTAATTTCTTGTTTAACAATATACAGTGAGTAATTTAATTACTAATATATGATTAGTAATTAAATTAAAGTATGTGTTAGACTACTAACACAAATATCTATTATTTTATTATTTAGTATTGCCACCTCATTATGTTCCCAACATAATGATGGTGTATGTTGGATGAGTAGCCAACAAATAATTAATTAAGTTCAATGTATAAGTGTGTTAGTTGTATTAATTCATGCATCCCTCACTCTCTCAATACACACTCACGCATAACACACACTTACACACACACATTGCAGAACACACACTTACACACACACACACACTCAAATCTCCATTGAAGAAGAAAGATCAAGCTTAAGTGATTAAAGAGGATAGTCCTAAAATCATCTAAAAAATGTGAGATCTATTGTTATTTAATATTGAAGCATAAGATTAAGAAAGATAAAGCCATCCCCTTCTTCTTTAAAAATGTCGAAAATTTAGTATATGTTGGAGGATGGATTTGATCTTTAAGTATGATGCTAAATAAGTGATTTAGATTACATTTCTATCATTAAATCATTGAGAAATCAAACCCTAACCCTAATTCTCATTTTTTCGAAAATTATGAAATAAATTGGGGTTTTTTATTCTTGATTTATATGACTACAAGAAAAGTTCTCATACATAACACTGCATAGATAACGGAGTTTTCTAAAAACCGTTACGTATGAGCGCATTTTTTGAAAAGATAACACGTTTTTAAATATCCGTTACATATGTAGTGTTATCTATTTACAATTGTAACGGTAATGGTTATTCCGTTATGTTTGAGTGTTATGTATTAGTAACATACATAACGATTTTCCCGAACATTATGATTTTCGTTATATATGAGGGATTATTTTTTTTAATAAAAAATTCTTCCCTAATTAAAACACACACACATATATATATATACATAACCCTCTCTCTCTCTTATTTCTCGCATATCTCTTTTGCTCTCTTCTGCTCTCTTCTTTTCTTTTTCTTCTTCCTTCATAGAAGTCGGCGGCGTCTCCTTCTCCGGCGTGTATCGCCGCCGCCGCCACCTCTGCGTCCGACGTCACCGTCCCCATGGCTCCTCCCCCCTTTCCTCTCTCTCTACATCCGTCTCTCTTTCTCTGGGCTCGACGGCAGCATCACCGATGCCGCCTCCCTGCGGTTCCGGCGAGCTTCGCCGCCGTCTCCATCCATCTCCCACCTTCCTCTTTGTTTTTAACCACAAACTCCCCAAATCAAAAATCATAGATCCCTAAATTGAAAACCCCCAAATTTCTGAAATTCACCTCTCTTTTACTCTCGACTCCGACGAGGGAACTATCATATTCCGGTGAATCGACTGTGCATCTAACGATGGCGTTCGGATAGAAGCAGCAGCAGCAGCCGCTGTATCTGCCATCAGCAGCGTGACCGCGCCACCCCTGTCTCGACGGTACCCTTTGGGTTTCTCGACCGTCTTCATCGTTGCCGGCGCCGTAGACTGGAACGTCGTCATCCTCTCCTTGCCCAAACGAGCAGTAGCCCGGAGAAACCACCACTGTTGTGAGTCTCTGCCATTCTTCTTCTTATTTCTTAATTAAAACTAATTTCAGATTAATTTTAGTTTTAGTTTTTTTTTTCTATATAACTCTCTCTTTTCTTTCATAATCGGCAGTGGCTTGCCGTTCTTCTGTAGCCGCAGTAGCCGTCAATTTCTACCATTGCCGCTGCATTTGTTTTTCATGCTTGATTCGTTTCTTATGGCAGTGTCTACATCTTACTCTGTATACGTGCTGACTTTGGTGTTGGTTTTGAGCAATAAAGCGAGCAGAGCATAGGGAAAAACGAGGGCAATGTTAATTTGAATCGATTATATTGCATTTCTCTAATGACTATGCACTTGTGTCCGCTGAGAGAAATACTTTATGAGTGGTTTGTGACCCGATGATGAGTTAGTTGGCTATTAATCTTGTTACTGCTTTTGTTATTAAATGCTCGTGATGTTCTGCTTGAGCTTTTGTACTCGTTTCTGTGTAGTGCGAGTAGGTTCTGTTCGACATTTGTAAAAACTTCATCTACTGTGTTGTGTGTTGTGAGGACTTATAATATTTTATGAGAAATGTCATTACATTCTTATGTTTTGGCACATGATATGTAGGATGATTAGTGTCAGTTAAGCATCTGCAAACCTGAGCTATCAAACCTGTCTTTCTTTTGACTCACTCTGATTGAGATGCATTATTCTTATTTGCTCAACTTACAGGTCTATCCTGAAGGAACACATTTGAGGATCCAATGGTTTGACAGGTGCAATTCTATTTGACTCATTTCTCTGATTTAGGCATACACATTCATTCCTGCAAAAAAAATTGTATTTGTGTGATTGCAATTCT
Organism: Agastache rugosa; assembly: GCA_031470985.1. Lineage (NCBI taxonomy): Eukaryota > Viridiplantae > Streptophyta > Magnoliopsida > Lamiales > Lamiaceae > Agastache > Agastache rugosa. Next base: position 18,277,687 of record CM062607.1, read on the forward strand.
TGTTAAAATGATCATTTTTGCAAGGGGTAACTGAAGATATTTTAGGGCTTTTTAAGATTGTTTCCAATAATGTTTGCAGTTTTGTGGCTACTTTTCTTTGCTACGTTCTTGAAATTAGATCTGATTTTCCTGTATGATTGCAGTTATTTCTGATCGGGGAGGATTGTGTGTGTGTGTGTGTTTTAGGTGAATATTTTTTGAGTTGTTGTGCTGTCATTTGGCACAATAATGTTATCTATATGACTGGGTCTGTATGATCTGTTTTTCCTATTAATCAGTATGAATCCCTTAATGTCTTGAGGTGAGATTGGTCCTCATTTATTTGAGTTCCTGCCTAAGTTATCACTTGTTCAGTTTGTAAAAACTCTTAATATTAAGTGGCCAATTGGTAATAAAAATGCTAAAACTATGCACTTTCTAAAATACAAGTTGTTCTATCATGTTTTCACTTCAGCATGCATAAATGTTCGGTGTAGCTCTTTGGTATTGTGGGTATTGAATCTTATATATTGAAGATTGGTGTTATTCTTACATGCAACTTTTCCCATCCTTTGATTTTGGAACCATACAGATAGGCAAAATGCTTAAGCGAGATAAGTGGCAGTCGACCTTCGACAGCAATGGAAAGATTTTTGGTTTCCGAAAAGTGCTGAAGCTGATCATTTGGGGGTACGTTAAATGTGCTTTTACAGCAGGTTCCCATCTTCCGTTTCTGCTGTGTTATTATAGATATCTTCATCCTAGAGTTAAAAACTTGTGGCTAAATTTATATTGGGTGCTCAAACGTATTTATAATTTAGATACCAATAGTAATGCATTCTGTAGTTTTTTTTTGCCATCTCAATTAACTTTTCATGAATGTTCTTCTTCACTGAATATTCAGGCATAGTTTTCTTTTACTTTTTTTTAACTCTTTGATGGTAAATTGTAGAATGTCTAGCTGCTTTTGGTGGGATTGAATTCAGTGCTCCACCAAAAACCTAATATTTTTGTTGTAGTTGATTTTATAATTTGATTTGAAAAGGTTTTCCTTTAAGAGTCCAGTTCTTTTGAATAGGAGATGGTTTTACAAATTATCTCATTCTTGTACTTTGTCTTGATATGTATTTTTTACCATTGATATGGATTGATTGGTTCTATTTTTTTTTTTTTATCCAGTTGATGGCAAGTTGCAGTTCAAGCCATCGAATCTCAATCTTGTAGAGTTGATTGACCATTAACATTAGTGCAAATGGTGGCTTATGGCTTATGTAATATACATTTCACTCTTTTTTTTAAGACATGTATGACAATGTATGTACAATGCTTGGATAATATATAATATATGTTTTGAATGGTGATATTTGTATCATTTTATTATATAATAATTTATTCTTTATTGAAAATAAAAAATGACAAATTAAAAAAAATAAAAATATATTGGAATCTACAGCGGAATACATAACGGTATATAACTGTTATGTATTATAACATAGATAACGGCAAAAAGCTCGTTATCTAAAATTCAAAATACCGTTATATATAGTGACAATACTACACGGTTGAAATACATTTTATAACGGCAAATAACCGTTATAAATAAGATGTATACATGACGGAGATATAAGTATTACGTATTGTGTTTTAACCGTTATGTATAACTACATAGATAACGGTATTTATCCGTTATGTATGAGAATACTATACATAACACCACTATATATATCGGTCTTTTTGGTGCATAGATAACGGATAATATCCGTTATCTATGAGCGTATTTCTTATAGTGTATGATCAAATTGATGAGTTATATGAGCTTCTATGATGAATATAAGCATGAGAAATAATTTAATTGAGCAAGAATAATCAATTTTATTATTTTTGTCAAAATGGCCGAAAGTTGGCCAAAAATTGAGATTTTTAGAATGTGATCTTCTATGATCAATTTAATGATTTATATGAGCTTATGTGATGTTTATAAGTATGTTGGATAATTGAATTGAGAAGAATTAATCAATTTCCTATTATTTCTTGAAATAGCCGAAAGTTGTGGCTAAAATAGAAATAATTGATTTTGAAGTTCTATGTTTGATTTGATGATCAATATAGGCTCAATTGATGTTATTGAGCATGATGATATAAGATTTTAATGAGTTGGAATTCTCCTTGCCCTAATTTGAATTAATTTCAAACTATTAGGGTTTATAAGTGAGAATTTTTTATGATGAATTTTTATGATGAAATTGATGATGGATTTGAGTTTAGAATGATGAAATAAGGTTATGATGAATTGATTTGAATTTTTGAAGCTCATTTGAATGAAGTTAGAAAATTTAAGTTTGATAAAAATTTAGGGGTTTTTCAATTGAAGCATGAATTGATTAAGTAATGATTCAAATAATATCTATGATTATATTTAAAAATATTACAAGTGAAATTGGAGAAAAATAAATAGCCTAAACCCTAATGTGTAATTTTCGAAAGGTTTAAAGAACTAGGGTTTCCATTTTCTCCAATTTAATTAAGTAAAAATGTTATATTTGAGGTTTATAAATTATTTTAAGATATTTGAAAGTGATTAGCATGAAATTGGGCATTTAACCCTAATTATAGAGAAAGGGCCGAAAATTATATATATAATAAGGCCATGTATTTCATTTTTAATTAAGAAAATAATGATGGAAATGAATTCTACGATAAAAATTAAGTATCGTAGAATTTTTCGGAATTTTAATACGAAGTTTTGAGATTTTTCTATTTTCGGGCTATTTTTTTGAAGTCGGAGGTTTATACATATAGAAGATCCAGTTTAATGATGTGACTATGTAAATATGCTAAATTTAGCAAAAAAAGTATAAGGAATTAATTTGAAACTTTTCAGAGCTCGTTTGACGAGTCGAAAATATTTTTAAGTTAAAGATATGAATAAAAGAAATTAAATATATGTTAAATAAAGGATAATGAAGATAGTAATCATCAATTAAATGTTAATGATGATTTTAACTATTAATTATATATGTTAATGGTCATTAGTTGCTAATGACGTGTTAATAACGAATTAAGTATTAATGATACGTCATTAATAAATAAATATGTCAAGGACATATTTTATTAATATAATGTTATGATTATTTGTTAATAAAGAAGTTAAGCATTTTAATATTCTTATTGAATTAGATGGAGAGTTTAAGTTTTTAAATAAACACTTATGTGATTAAATAATATGTTTAATTTCTTTGGAATGATAATATATTTTAGAATAAGTTTAAATGATGGATGAAGTGATTAATATGAGTTTAATTATTAATTATATGCTTATATGCATTTATGAAGTTAAATGCCGAATTACATGTTTATATATATATTCATGAAGTTTAATGATGAATTATATGTTTATATGTTTATTTTTGGAGTTAAATAAGGAATTATGTGATTATATGTTTATTTATGTAGTTAAATGAGAAGTATATGGATTTATGTTCTAAAATATATCCTGAAGTTATAATCGATTATTTATCGATTAAGAAGTCAAGAAAGAAAGTAATTGGAAAAGCTTAGTTTTAATTGCCGAGAGAAAAATCCTAGAAAAACCGAGTCAAAGTAGAGAATTCGTAGTATGGCAATAGCATCCCTCATTTCTTTGTTTAATTCTTCTCGCTCTTATGTTTAAACCAAATTATTAAATGAAGGAACGAGAAGGACCGAAAAGTGAGGGAAAAGCTGAGAAGTTAAAGTGTAGATAAAGTAGCTTCAGTCCAGGTGGGCTTTCTGAACTAAAGAAATAAAGAATGTGATATTATGATTATATATATATATGTGTGATGATTTTTAAAGTGATTGACTTGCCAATTTTTGAAGTTTTTGTATGATACCCTCTATCAAGGAAAGACGAATTCGGTCCTACTTAAGGTGGGATTTGTGTACACTATGTGTAATCGGGAGCCTTCCTTTATGGTAGGACGATTACAAGTGTTTGAGAAGGAGGCCTACTTCTCAACACTCAAAAATTATAGTAGATGTGGTACATACATGTTAAAGTATTTGACTCGAGTCATTTATAATGAAAGGAAAAGGTTTGAGCATGCACATGTTTGTTTATAAAAGTTACTTGTGCTATGCTTTATGGCAAGAGTCAATCTATAGCTCTAAGCAGCAAATTTTCAATTATTTTGGCATGTGTCCACTGAGTACAAAAGTACTCAGCCGTGCATGTTATTTCTAAAATGTGCAGGCTAGCTTGTTGACCTCTTGAGACTTTGTTGATGTTGAGCAGGGTTATATGTCTTCATACATATAATCAAAGATATGTCATGTTGGTTTCCGCTGCAACACTCTGAATTTATTCAGTAATTGTTGTCTTAGTGTGATGTTGAAGCTATGACTCGATAAACCTTGTTTCCGTTGTTAAACTCTGATACGAGATGGTGTTGTCTTTTGACCATTCTCGGCTATTTTGGTTTGACTTAAAAGTATGATTTATTGTATGATGGATTTTTGTTGGATAACTGAGTCGTTATCTTGTTCCTTGGTTAATCATAAATTGTGTACGTCGTGGGACCCACCGGCTTTGTTATCTTCATTCTAAGTCAGGCTGCGACATGCAGTGAGATTTTTGTGAAAAGCATGTGTTTTTCTTTGCTAAAGTGCACGAGTTTTTTTTTATGGGCTAATTGGTGATAATAAGATGAGTTATAAATCTGAAAATTTAGTTGAACATGAGTCATTGAAATGCCTAGTTGGTTGATATGATTTCACTAAGTTAAAATAATTAGTGTATGAAAAATGGAATAAACAATTCCTTATTGGCGTAGGATGAACTTATATATTAATTCCATGCTGCAAATTGGAGTTTGATTGTTGTGTGACAGATTGAGAAAATGTATTTATGATCAAGTGTTGAAGTAAGGGACTACATGATTATATATATATGCTTTACTTATTATTATAAGCTGGTAAATGATGATTTAAGTTTCAAAAGCTAAGAATAAATGACATACTTGTTTGTGTATTTGAGTATAACTTTTAAAATAAGTTTACTAAAAGTCAAGCTAGCTTAAGGTATGTTGGTGCCCGAAATTTCAGTTTAGAGTTCTAAAAGAAAGATAATAAGTTTAAAACCCGGAATAGTGAATGTAGAAGTGATGATCAGACTTGTGAAAGACTTAGATTTGGAGAATGAAGCTAAGTCAGAACTCGTCTTGTAGGACTTGTTGATTCAGGAGAGTAGCTCAAGTTCATACAAGACTACTAAAAGGTTTAACTTGCACTGAGGTGGGTTTTTCTTTCTAAATGTATGTTGAGTTATTAAGCTCTGATATTTATAAAATGAAAATGCTATCCATGAACAAAATGCTTTATGTGCGCTCCGTGTGTTTAAAGCTCTTATGTTATCGATCGAGATACTCTGATAACCTAACACGTTAGATGAGTGTTGTGCACACCCCTAGAGTCATGCATTGCAATGGCCGATCACCATTGTGTGCTTGACGCAGTTTAGTGATTTCTCTGAGTTTCGGCTCGAGATTCACCCAGGGATTCTCTGAGCTTTGGCTCTAGGTTCAACTAGAGAACTCTTGGATCTTCGGCTCGAGGTTCACCCAGTTTTAAAAGTAACACAGGAACGTGACAAAGGGGAATGCCAAGTATAAGAAAATGTTTGAATGATCTTAGAAGTGGTTTTGTTTTGAAATCTTCTAAGAATCACTGAATGTTATGGATATGCTTTATTTACGTTTTATGGACTATTATATGAAATGAATTATCCACTGAGTACATTAGTGCTCAACCCAAATGTTTTCAAATGTTTTCAGGTCGTGGAGCAGGTGCGAACGCGCGAAACTGAGGCTAGGGGTTCCAATGTCTGATTATGTTTCTGCTAGCCTAGCTTTGAACTTAGTCGATTATTTCGACTCCTGAATTTCCTATCTTTTGAACTTGACTTATTCTCATAATGAGAATTCTAGATTTGGCTACTTTTGATGTATATAATATTGCCGGTCTTTCTATTTTTGAATATGAACTGGAACTTCGATCCTATATACTTTTGAGCAGGTGTTATTGTAATTATTATTATAAAATATAATAATTTACTTGAATGAAGTCTTGATTTCAATCTCGTTGAAGCTTAACCCATTTTTACCCGTTTCTTATTCTCAACCCCAAGTCATCCCCGATATATGTCTTCCTTTAAAATTGGGGTATGAAAGTCTGATCCACAATTTTTCATTGGCCCAAAATAATTAATAATTTTAAAACATGGGCTACTAAGAATTTAAGCCTAAGAATTTTAAATAAAATAATTATTATTCCGCCTATGAGCGCAACTACGGACTTACTCAACTCCAATTCAATTTGTTCAGCCTGAAAAAAAACCGAACCCTTTAATAATCAAAGCAATAATAACAATCATACTAATAAAATAAGCCATATAAAATAAATTCAAAACTCATTAAAAAGTGGGGTGTTACAAAAAAAAATGAAGTGAAAAGGAAGAATAAATATACGGAAAAGATTAAAGAAATAACAATTGAAAATTAAAGTGTTAAAAGAAATAATAATATATTAAAAGAAATGAAGAGAAATAACTCGATTTAGAAAAAAATTAAATTGGAAATTGGATTCAGAAAAGAAAATATTTTTCAGTGGAAAAAGGCTAGAGAGAATATTTACTTTTTTGGAAAAGAAAGTGAGAGGATGGGTGAATGAGAATTATGTCAACACTTGCACTATTTATAATAACATGTATGTGATAAATGGCTCCGAAAAGTGAAGTTCGAAATTCAAATTTTGGCTCCAAAACTTAACTTAGAGCCCAATTTTTTTTTTCGCTGCGAGTAAAAACTTAGAGCCCAAATAAATTATTAAAAATTATTCAATGTTTAATAACCAAATTTCTTTGATACGAATTTATAAGTATCACCAAATATTAGGAGTATATACCCTTTTAGGCAGGAAAATGACAATGTTGTAATTACATCGAATAATTCAGCTTTTAAGTATAGTAATATAATATTTAGGATTTCATTTTTCTAATAATTTATATCAATAAAAGTAAAAATTATTGAAATAATTTGTATTTATTAATTAAGATAAATTACAAAACATTTTAAAGTAAGATTGAAATGTAGACCAATTCTTTTGTTATTAATAATTGAATAGAAATGCTATTAATAAATACAAAAGTTATAATTGGATAAATAACTAAACATTAACGTCTTCAACTACTCGTGCTCACTTTGTTCATCTCTCTCTCTCTCATCAAATATTATAGGCATTATTGCATTACTAGTCCCTTCCGTACACAATAAGTGTGGTTCGGAGGGAGTGGCATGAGTTTTAAGAGTGAGAGAGTGAGTTATATAGATGTATTGTGAGTGAAGAATGAGACTCGTATTTATTGTGAGTAAAGTGATTTTCATTTAAAGAAAGACCACACTTATTGTGGATGAATGAAAAAGGAAAGAAAACCGCATTTATCATGGACGGAGGGAGTATTTTACAGTCACTACCTTCGTTGTGCACTGGATAAATCTTTATTTATGATCAATAGATTGCAAACCACACAGAAGATGTAATACAATAGTTGGAACGCGACACACTTGAAATAGTATCACACCTAACTTTTTCAATTATTTCAATACTTTAATTTTTAGGTCCTTCGGAACCCCTATTTTCAACCACACTAGTTCTAACGGTTTCATGCAGAACTTTCAAAGAATTACATTATGGCTTGATAGGCAGATGCAAGGAGAGCAACCACGCCTGCCTTCCTTTCCGACACTTCTGACTATTTGTTGCAACATGTCAGAACTACATCGGGCTTGATCTCGTAACAAGGGTATGTAGGCACGTGCCACAGCTCCCCAGAGTGCAACCTAATATGCCCAATACGAAAAGACGGATGCAGCTCCGCCACAACAACAACCTTATCGACATAAGACAGTAACTTTATATGCTTTCTGTCATTTATTTTAAGTCCTATGGGACTCGTTTTTTCACCCATACTAGTTCCGGCAATTTCATGCATAAAATTTTCAAAATTACATATGGGCTTGATCTCCGAAAAGGGTATGTGAGCAGCTCTCCAGAGACCAACCAACTATCTTTGTAGGTCAAGCCTGCACGACAAGAATTTATGGATGCTTAGTCACCAATAGCTTTGACACTGGACCTATCGGATGGTATCACTCTTAACTTAGTCAATTTTTACATTTGTTTAGTCCTATAGGGCCAACCAAATATTCCCACATTAATTCTGATAATTTTATGCGGAAAATTCTCAGAACTACATATGGATTGATATCTGAAAAGAGCATGTAGGCAGTTGTCTAGAGCGCAACCGTCCTATGACTTAACCTTTTTGTCCCACCAAGAATGGGGAACAAGTAAGATAACAATTAGACTAAGGGGACATCTCATACATGCTGGATAAGCTGGAATATGCAAATCTAGCAACACTAGTACTCCCCCTGTCCCGATGTCAAGGTCTCGATTTTCTTTTTTGTCTGTCCCAATAGCAATGTCTCATTCCAAAAATGAAAATAATTAACTCTTCAAAAGCTATGGAACCTACCACTTTTTATCTTTTTACTCTTATTTTTTAATAATCATGCCCAAAGCAACTGAGACCTTGCTATTAGAAAGGAGGGAGTAAATAACTAAGCATCAATAACAACTAAATGTCGCACTAGATTGGCTGGACAAGCTGGAATATACAAATCTGGCAGCATAACAAATATGACTAAGCGTCAATAATATAAAAGGGTCCGCTCCGAACATACTAAACAAGCTGAAATAAGAAAGTCTAGAAAAATACAAAAATAAGACTAAGTGTCAATAAACTTAAAGGTCTCACCAGATACGCTGGACAAGCTGGAATATGCAAATCCGACAACATGCTAAAACTGGTTAAGTGTCAATAAATTCTAACTATCACAACTGAAATATGCAATTCTGATAAAAAAAAAGGATGACTAAGTGTCAAATAAACCTAAAGGTCGTCCCGAAGGTGCAGAAATAGGTCAGAACACTAAATTAAACGACTAAAATAAATCTAATGGAGGCATCAGATGCATTGGACAAAAATTAAACACATCAAACACAATAAAGGAAAGTGAATAAAAGGCATTGCAAATAACAAAGAGGATGCTCCGAACGAACTGGTCGCCATTTATAATATAACAACTAATGCAAGCCATTTCTTCCACCTATGACTTGGACTAGGGGGAAAAGTAGGGGTACACACCCCTACAAGTGATAATAAAAATATAAGTCATGAGTTCATAGTACACGCTTAATCATTGGGTAAATACACCCAGCTAGATACAAGCATCAAAATAAAGATAAAGGTCTTAAATAAATACCCATAACAATGAGACGTCGGATCAAGCATCGATTCCCCAGTCCTATCTAGTAGGACTACCCGGCTCGTACCAACTCGTCAGATGTTCTCCATGTGCAAGATTTGTAAAGACCATATCATAAGAGTATTGACAATACCATCAGTTGCTGCCTCCTCAGCAGCCACTACCCTCAAAGTAAGCATCATGGTCGGCAATAAACCTATCAATATCCCAAGCCTCTGTCCGACTGATTGGGCGTTTTTTGGTTAAATCATTTGGAGTATTTTGTGCCATTTTGGTTCTTAATATTTATTTAATCATGTTTGTGAAGGTAGTTGCATATTTCTTGATCTATTGTAGGTGCTGATCTTAATTTGGAAGAATAAACATGATTTTAGAAGATATTTTGAAGTCCTGAAGATGTTGAGAGGAACTTTTGGCATGTACGAAAGCCAGACAGTATGGGCATATTGCACACTGTGTACTAGAGTTGAAACCGTGCGTTTTAAAATATCTTGGAAGCTGATTGTGTACGTGAAGTTTGGGCTCTGCATGGATGTGATTCACGATTTTGGGCATGAACTTATAGTTTATAGGTTTTTATTTGTTATTAAACATTATTTAATGGATTTCCTAGTTAGATTAGAATTAGAGATTTTATTTCCTTATTATTTATAAGTTTTATTAGGTATTTAATTAGAGACTCCTTGTAGCCTGTAGGAGCATGCAGCAGACACATAGTATAGAATTTTACTTTTTCTCTCTTATTATCTTTAGCTATAGTTTTCGGTTTTATTTCATCATGACTTTTATCTTGAATTTTATGACACTACAAAAAAAATCATGTTTTACCGACGTAAATTTTCGTCGGTAAATCCATAAATCCGTTAGTAAAACAGTTACCGACGGATTTACCGATGGAAATAAACCGTCAGAAATTCGCTCGACGCTAAATATTTACCGACAGATTTCATCCGTCGAAGATATTTACCGACGGATGTTCCGTCGCCATTGTTTTCGTCAGATAATTCGTTGCTGAAATTTACCAACGGATTACAGACGGAATTTCCGTTGGTAATTACTGACGGAATTTTCTGTAGGTAATTTCCGACGAATTTTTAAATATTTTTTTAATATTTTTTTAGTTTTTAATTTTTAATTTTTTTTATTTTTAATTTCATTTTCATGAATAAAGATGTAACAATCAAAATCTGTAAACCAATCTCAAAAGATATAATCAAACCCAAATATATAAATTTGATAATTCATTACATAATGTATTCATAAATTTGTCTTCAAAAATTTTACATAATAACAATAGTTCTCCGGACATTTATAATGAAGCAAATGATTTGCTTCTCAACAATCAAACGCTTATCTTTTTCATCTCTTCAGCCTTCTACTTCTTTCCCGCTTCTTCAACCACAAATTGCGTATCCTTTTGGTGGTGTCAAGATGGCCTAGCTCTTTGTTGATAGCTGATCAATCGACTAGCATATTAATCTTTCGCCTGGCCTATGATGCAAGGCGAACATGTCTTTCTACCTTGCTGCACCGTTTCCTTCCTCAACAGCTTCAACTAGTCTCGAACGTCACTGACCTGCCAAATTATAAATGATAAGTAAAGATGTATACAATAAACTAAATACCAATAATCAGAATGCATAAAACATCATATTTTTTGGTACTTGGAGGTGGCCTCTGCACTACTTCCTCCATCTTTTTCTACACTTCCTGAAATAAAAATCAGAACATGTGTATTTAAGTGACAGTTGCTACAAACCAAAACTTTCAAAATAAAATATTACTTGCAATATTGCACCTTAGCTGTATTTAGTATGGCATTGTATTCAAATGAAACTTAGAGAGTAGTATATAGTACTTGGGAGGAACAAAAAACAACAAACAAATATATATATATATATATATATATATAAATTAGTAATAGATAGAAAAATCATATTGCTGGTTTCAGTCCTGCATTAGATTTACTTTATCATCCTTATGACTAATAAAATATGATATTATGAAGATGCAAAATATATAGTTGAATACATAAAATTGTGGCACCAATTACTAAGGGGCGATTAGGCTCACTTGTCTTTTCATTACATCAAAACATATTGCATATATAAACACACTAACAATGTCAACTAGTTTGACATACAACCAAGAACTTTCTAACATTGGATTTGTTTAAATTAAAATCTACCTCATTGGTCATAAATAATAAAATTATATTTAATTACCTCATTGTGAGCCAAGAAAATATATACACATATATATAGATTGTATCTTACATAATTTTTTTATTGCAAATTCTTACAGTTTTGCAGCATAGCAAGTGTTTGGAGCATGCATCCCGCACAACAGAGGAAAAGGTTAAAAAATGACCAGATCAGATCACACACCAAAACAAGACAGAATAGAATAGAACAGAACAGTTGAACAACAAACCAAAAAAACCTTAAAATCCCCAAATATGAGCATTAATTCAAACTCTCTTGGTTCGACAATCCGGTTGGCGGTAGCCAATGTGTTCGAGGGCGCCGACAATGTTGAACATGCGGCGCTTGAACAAAAAAAACAACAAAAAATAAGTGATTATGTCACAAAGATAAGTAAATTTGATGTACAAATCCAATACTGAAAGAAGAAAAGGAAAGAAAAAAAAATTGGATGATTAGATGGATTTCATGTGGGATAATCAATTCGTTGAGAAATTAGGATTTGGAATTGGGGATAACCTCCAAGAAATACAAAAAATGAATTGAAATAGAAAAAAAAACAATTAAATCAAATTTTGTAGTTTATTTCGGCTTCTCACCCACGTACAAGAAAATCAAATTCAAACTAAACACACACAAACAACAAAATAAAGAGAAAGATTCAGACACAAAAGCACGGTGGGAGAGGGAGGCCGACCGGTTGGAGACGGAGCGGCGAGACGCCGAAGTTGCGGCGATCGGAAAAGAGCGGCGAACCAGATTTGAGAATTTTAGGGTGGATTAGGGCGGCTGGATGGACGGCGGTCCAATTGAGCGGCGAAGCTGCAGTTTCAGAGAGAGAGAGAGCGAGAGAGAGAGGGGGAGGGATGCGAGAACTCACCGGCAGAGGAGAGGCATGGTAGGGCACATGGCGGCTGTAGTCGATAGAGCTCTTGAAATGGAGAAGGCTGGGGCGCCATCAAAGTGGCGCGAGGGCTAAAATCAAGAGAGAAAGAGATATATATTGGGAAATTAGGACACTGTTAGGTTTTCATTGGCATAAGTGTTACTTTGGCTGTTGGTAACATGTGTTACCAACATGCCTGATGACAGTGAAAACCGTTATTTTTATTTAATTGTATATTATTTTATCTTGTCTTGTTTTTCCTTTGCACATTTCTCGTGTAGATAAAAGAATAGTTAAATGACGGTTATCAGTAGAAAGAGTGGGTTTCTAGGGGAAGTACACGGAGGTTTTATCCATGACATGTTAGGAGATCATGGGAATAACCACCTTGTGTAACCGCCACTTCTCACTACTTTCTTAACCGATGGAATGAAGTGGAACTGCAGATTGTGGACGTCCAAATGATGAGAGGGTGGAAATAAACTGCTCAGCATTTGAAGGAGTATAAATACTGCACGAGTTTCATTTCAAAGGCTGCACATTTTGATCGAAGATCACACTTAGCAAATTTCAGATTCAGCTTTCGCCATTCTGTCTACCTAGTGTTAGGAACATCACAAACCAACACGCTGTGGAAGATTGGGTTGTGTAGAAGCAAGTCACTAAGGTAGATAGTCTTATCCTGATTAGTCTTCAATGAGATTAATCTCTATCTTTACATGTTTTGATTCTTAGGCAGATTGATAGGCTGTAAAGGTTCGAACATGTTTGTGTAGTTGATTAGATTAGCGTAGATTTAATCTTCTACCCATTCGATACTTAGAGCTTGTTGCTAGATGGATCGAATAGCTTTGTTTTCTCTATATTGTAATCTTTGGTTTCAATATAGTGATTTTCCGTAAGGCACCGACAGGTTTAATCACCTGCCAAAAAGTTTAATTTGTGTATTTGTTAAATTTCCTCTGCACGTTAAATCTGTTGTTGTTGACATATCATTTAACACTATTGTTTTAACAAAATCCATGATTTTGTTGTAATATCAGGTACTCAATTCTTTCAAGTGGTATCAGAGCCTCAACTTGATATACTAAGTTCCGATTCTGTGTGCAGATTACACCATGGACGCCACTGAAAGACCCCATATTTTGGATAGCAATGGTAAGAACTATCCTTTGTGGAAGTCACGCATGAGGATGTTTATCAAGTCAATTGATGACGAGCATGGCTTTCAGTTGTAAATGGTTGGGTTGCACCACGTGAAGAAGTTGATGGAATTTCAACGTTAACCCCTGAGGGACGTTGGACAGTCGATGAGAGAATTGTCTCTAACTTTAATTCTCGTGCTTTGAATGCGATTTTTGTCTCTATAGATGTTTAATCTTTTCGGTTGATTTCCAACTGTGTTGAGGCTCGTGATGCCTGGAATATCTTACAGGAATAATGTGAAGGTTCTGAAAGTGTGAAGAGAACTAAGTTGAGAATGCTCACAACTAAGTTCAAAAATTTAAGGATGTTGGAGGATGAGTCAATTTCAACATACTCCGATGTGATCACTAAATAGCTAATGAAGCTGTTGCTCTTGGTGAGCCAATCGGAAATGATCGTTTGGTTAGTAAGGTCATGATATCCTTACCTGAAAAATTTAACATGAAGATCTCGGCAATTGAGAAAGTAGAGATGTTTCTAGGTTACATGTAAGTGAGTTATTCAGCATCTTACTTACTTTTGAGATGAACTTGAACCAACAAAAGGCCGGTGTGAAAGACAAGAGTGTTGCCTTTCATGTTGATGCTATCAAGACTTCAAGTGAAGAAGAAGAATCCGAGAATTCAGATCTGGAGCCTATCGATGAAGAAAACTCTAGCGTGGCCTTGTTGACCAAGAAGTTCAACTCTGTTCTCAAAAGAATGAAGAAAGGAAACGACAAATCCAATTTCAGGAAGAGAAAGACTCAATCATCCTTTCATATGTCTCTTGTCAAACCTACTGTTAAGGAGCCTGTTAGGAAAACATCATCTAACATTGATTCTATTCAATGTAGAGGTTGTTCAGGGATGGGGCACTATGCAAACGAATGCCCTACTGTTCGTAGGAGAATGCAGAAGAATTTCAATATCACAGTGAGTGATAACTCAAAAACTGAAGATGTTGAAAAGAGTGATAAAACCACACCTCAACCGGTACTTTTCTTTGCTTCAGTTACTGAAATTGATGTTACTAGCGAAGAAATGATTTGACGCATTACTCAACATTGATGATGAGATTCTTATTGATGAGTTGAATGATCAATTCACCTTTGTCTCAAATATTGAAGGTAATCCTTCGACTAACACGTTTACTTACGATCCTTTTGATGTCTCTACATCTAATATGTCCGTTGATTGTTCTTTCTCAAATCTATCAGGTGTTGACTGTCTTGTGGATGACATGACTGATATTTTTTTTGAAGAAAACTGTGTTGATGCATCTATTAATAACATTAGCCCAGAGAGTTATGTCAATAACAATGATGTTCTCATAACAGACTTTGACTCATCCAATGAGCATTACATGCACATTTCAAATCTTCCAGTTTACACTGAAGAGATTACTGATCCAGATGTTGTGAACACTTCCGAACCAACATCACATCTATCATGGTATGATATGACAGTTAACGAAGAAGAATGTGCTAAAACCGCAATCCTAAGTGATCAAGGACATGTTTTTGATACGGTCGAAGCTCTTGAAGAAGTAACAAGACTCTATGAAATTTTTGATGAGCAATGTGCTGATCAAAGAAAAGATCTCTTGATGATGACTGATGAGAATCAATCCCTTAAGAGTCGAATCAAGAGACTTGAGGTTCTTCTCACTAAAAAGGATTATGAATTACACATCTTGAAGAGGAAACATGAAGATGATCAATCAACCATTGACAGGCTGAACAGAGGTACTCTTGCTCTTAAAGAGCTCTTTCTTTGGATCAAACTAATAGACATAGTCTAGGGTTTGATTTGAAAGTCGCTGAAAATAATTCCTTTGATGTGAATTTCGTGAAAGAAAAGAGTCCAAATCATGTTGATATGGATGTTTGTGAAACTAGTGTTACTAACAAAGGAAAATCTAAGGTTTATGTGTATCATTATTGTTCTACCCCTAGTCATATCAAACCATACTGTAATCAATATATTAAAGATGTTGCCAACGGAAAGATTCCTGGAAAGTTTATGTCAAAATCTAGATAAGTATTGTCTAATCTCAGAAAGGACTCCTCTGTTACCATCAGTCAAGCATCCGGATCAACAGCTTCACCTTTTGTGAAAAAGAAAAGGCCTCACTCAAAGGAGTCTTGTTTTGTTATTTACACTTCATTGAAAGTTGATGTTGCAGGAAATTGGTACTTTGATAGTGCTTGTTCGAGACACATGACCGGAGTAAAGGATTACCTCATCGACTATGTTCCGATCAATGGAGGAAAAGTGACATATGGTGAAGGAGCCAAGGGCAACATAATTGGCAAGGGAACATTGGACGTTCTAAACTTTCCTAATTTAAGGAATGTTCTTCATGTTGAAGGAATGACGACAAATTTGATAAGTATCAGTCAATTGTGTGATGTTGACATGACTGTAAGATTTGACCGAAATCTTTGTGAAGTGTTTGATCGTTTAAATCATTCTGTGATGTTGGGAAGCAGATCAACTGACAATTATTACTAAACTGACAATGAAAATTCATGTCAGTTGGCCAAGGTTGATGAAGTTGAGCTGTGGCGCCAAAGAATGGGCCATGTTAGCATGACCAACATGCAGAAGCTGATTACCAATGATGCTGTTGTTGGACTTCCTCGTTTAAACATCAGAAAGGAATTTGTTTGTGGACCATGTCAACAAGGCAAGCAGACTAGGGCGTCACATCCGATGTTAGGAACATGCAGTACCAATAGATGTCTTGAGCTAATCCATATGGATCTTATGGGTCCCGTGGAGGTTGAAAGCTTTGGAGGAAAGAGGTATGTTTTAGTTTGTACTGATGACTACTCACGTTTCACTTGGGTTGAATTCTTAAGAGAAAAATCAGACACATTTGCAATGTTTAAGAAGTTGTGCAAAAGTCTTCAAAACCGTTATTACATGAATGTCGTAAGGATTCGGTCTGACCATGGAAAAGAATTTGAAAACTCATACTTCTCTGATTTTTGTGAGAATGAAAGAATTTCTCATGAATTTTCAGCACCAAAGACTCCTCGGCAAAATGGTGTTGCCGAAAGGAAAAATCGAACTCTTCAAGGAATGGTTAGAGCCATGTTACATGGTAGAAACATCTCCAAAAGATTTTGGGTGGAAGCTGTTAACATAGCTTGTCACATCATCAATAGGGTTTATTTGAGACCATGCTCTAACATGACTCCCTATGAACTTTTGAAAGGGAAGAAGCCAAATCTTAAATACTTTCATACTTTTGGATGTGTTTGTTACATCCTTCATGACAGGCAGTATTTAAACAAGCTGGATTCAAAGAGTGACAAGTGTTTGTTCTTGGGTTACTCTCCTAACAGTAGACCTGCCCAAACTGGAGGGCCCGGCGGGTCTAACCGGAACCGGCCCGCCGGTCAACGGTTTTTTAACCGGCCCGGCAGTCAACGGGCCGGAACCGTAACCGGAACCGTGAGCTCAAGGGCCGGTTCCGGGCCTGCCTTCGTTCAAACCGTGACCGCCGGTTAACCGCCGGTTAAAACCGGCGGTTAACCGGAATTATTAAAAAAAAAAAATGTGACGTGGCGCCGGTTCGAACGGTCAAAACCGGCGGTTAACCGTTGGAACCGCCGGTTAACCGGCGGAACCGGAACCGCCGGTTCCAACGGGAAGAAGACAGCAAGCACAGCAGCACAGCAGCTGCATCAATGGCAGCAGCTCAACGGCTAGAAAAATAGCCGTTGCTGCTGCCCTCTCCCCCCTCCCTTCCCCCCCATTTTACCCTATAAATACCACACTATAATCTCTCAAATAATCACACCAATTCTCATATCTCTCTATTTAATTTCAAGCATTCAATCTATTATTTGTTGCTCAAATTCTTCATTTTTGTGTTAATTTTGTGCTCAAGTTCTCAACTTCTCTCACCACATACTTCACCAATCCATCCATAACAATATTCCATAATGTCGACCTCCTCTCGTGTCGATAAGGGCAAAGGCGTTGCCGAAAATCAAGACGATGCTCCTCCTCGATCCAAAAGAGGAGGAAGATCGGCTCGGCAAGCTCGAGCAATGGCCGCCGAAGAAATATCAAGGGCGTATGCGGAACAACTTCAACAACAAGAGGATCGAGAGTTTGCCGAGCAAGTTCATCGTCAAGAGGAGGAGATGCTTCGGCAATCTCAAGAACAATCCAACGAAGAAGAAGAAGAAGTCGAAGCGCCGCCAAACAAACCGACGGGTCGACCTCTTGTGTCGGATATCTTTACTAAGCATTTTAAAAAAATGCCTAGAGCCCCGGCACCTAGCGACAAGCCCGGAGATCCTCCAAAATACAACGCCTATTGCAATTATTGCAATAACGTCTACAAATGGACGCATGGAGGAGGCTATGGCACACTAAGGCGACACATGGAGACGTGTCATCCGGGAGAATACGGGATTGCATCAACACAAACTCAAATTCGTGGCACCGCTTTCTCGGCGACGGGTACGTCTTCTCACCCTTTATTTAAATATGATCATCCACATGCCAAAGATGTTATGGCTAGATATTGTGCTATGGAAAAACAACCTTTTACATTTGCCGATAAAATAACCTATCAAGAAAGTATAAAAGATGCATATTGTCCCGCCGCTAAAAAAATTAGTAGAAGTAATATGCTTAGACGAATTGGAAGACAAGCTTTTGATAAAAAAAATGGAATTAATGAAATATTTGATAAACTTAGACCATAAAGTTTCTATTTGTGCCGATATTTGGACGGATTGTTTTCATCAAAATAATTACATGGGAATAACATGTCATTGGGTTGATGATAAATGGATACTACAAAAACGTTTAATTGTATTTAGGGAGTTCGATGATCCACACACGGCCACTAATATTGCTTTAATAATTATAACCGTTTTAAATGAATACCAATTGATTAATAAAGTATTTTCGGTTGGTTTTGATAATGCATCCGCCAACACCGCTAGTATTCCCGAACTCATTGAAGCATGTAATCCATCTTTCCAAGGAAAATATTTTCATAGTAGATGCATTTGTCATATTTTGAATTTATGTGTTCAAGATGGACTTGAAATTTTTAATGAATCGGTTATGCCAATTAGAAAAGCCGTTGCCCTTTTGCATACAAATATAACTTTAGGTAAAAAATGGCAAAAATATTGTCGTCATAAGAATATTCAACATAGGAGTTTTGTTAGAGATGTATCACATCGTTGGAATTCCACTTATGAAATGCTTAATTCTACTTTAGAGTATAAAGATTATTTATGCGAATTTTTTAGAAAAGAATTTACGACGGTTCAATTGACTTTATTACTTTCTTATTGGGACCAATGCATGGATTTATATCAATTGTTAAAGGTTTTTAATAATGCCACCGTTCAATTATCGGGTGTTTATTATTGTACTTCCGTTCGTGTGTTGGAACATTGCATGTATATTGCACTTAGCTTTTAAAAATTGTTTTAGTAAACCCAATTTGCAAGGTGTGATTTATTTTATGGTTCAAAAATGGCTAAAATATTTTAGAAATATTCCGGATGTTTTTCTAGTAGCTAAGTGCTTAGATCCTAAATGGAAATATGATGGTGTTTGTCAAATGTTAGATATTTATTATAATGCTTTTAAGCAAATGGACTTTTTAAATGTACGAATTGATGGAGAAATAATTTTCTTTGATATTCCTAATGTTACTCAAATAAAAGATGATTTAGAAAGAACTTTAAGATCTCTTTTTGCCGAATATAGGATGACTCATGGTATTGATCTTGACATGAATGTACCTATTTCTTCTACTTCTACCTCTTCATTTATACCACTTGATTTAAACTCCTTAGATCCCTTAGTTCAACAATTAAGTAGCATGTACCAAGATAGATCTTATGAACTCCCTAGGGGCCAAGGTAATAGTGAATTAGATATGTATTTGGGTTGTCGTTTTGTTTTTGGTGTTGAAGATAGTGCTCCACAAATCGACGTGATGAAGTGGTGGTCAAAGAGAACGGAGTATCCCGTACTCTCTATCATGGCAAAAGAGTTGTTTTCCGTCCCCGCATCCACCGTCTCGATCGAACAAGCTTTTAGCATTGACGGACTCATGTTGGACCAAAGAAGATCAACGATAAAACCAAGAAACATTGAAGCCACAATGTTGCTTGATGATTGGTCGAGGGCCGACCTTAGAGCTCAAGAGCTCGATTGGGATGATCGCGACGAGAGCCCAAACGAAGAGTTCACCGAGAGTGATCGATCGGTGGACGAAAACTACTAGGGAGTAGGGAGTAATGTAATGTAATCGAACTACGTGGACTTTGATTCCTCTATGAGGATACGTAGGCAACTCAATTTTAATATTAAAATTGAGCTCAAGTCTTTTTTTTCCCTTTTTTTTTCATTTCAACTTTCAAGTGTTGTAATTTCAACAATATTAATGAGAAATGATTTAATATTTTTATTCAATGACTACTAAGTAAAATTTAATTTTTTTTGCTTATATTGTCTTAAGATATATATATACAACAATTAATTACAAAAAAAAATTACAAAAGTTGAAAAAAGTGCTCCAAAAATACAAAAACAATCTTTAATTTAATTTTCAAGTACTTGTAATTTCTATTTAGTCATGTTTATTTTAATTTTCAAGTATTAATGAAAAACTAGTTCATTTTCATTTATGTTTCATTTTCTTAATTTTCAATGTTATATATATATATATATAAGAAAAAAAAAATTAAAAACCGGGCAGGTTTTTAACCGGAACCGGCGGGTTTTACACGGGCCCGGAACCGCCGGTTAAAAAGCCCGGCCCGTAATCGTGTACAGTGTACACGGGCCGGTTACGGTTCACTCTCCGGTGAAACCGTAACCGGCGGGCTCGGGCCCGGAACCGCCGGTTCAGGGCCCGTGGGCAGGTCTACCTAATAGTAGAGCGTTTCGTGTTTACAACTTGAGATCTAGGACTATCAAATAGTCTATCAATGTTGTGTTTGAGAACTTCTCTACTCTTGATGGAGATGTTCGTGATGATGGTAATTCTCTCGTACTTAAAAGTAGTGAAAATAGTGAGAATTCTTCACAAACTGTTGAAAATGATGGAGGAAGTACCTCTGAACCAATATCAGAAGTGTCAACAGAACTGACATCAGAATCTAACATTCAATCAGATGTTGAAGATGATGTTGATAATATTGATATCAACAGTCCGATCCATGTTGACAACACCTCCTTCCAACACACTGGCAACAGAGATCCTCCAGGACGAATTCGGAAGAATCATCCCACATCACAGATCATTGGTGAATCATCTGAAAGAATTCAGACCAGAAGAAAAAGTCCAGTAAACTACAAAGATATGGTAAGACTTGCATGTATGTTTACTTTATATGACGAGATTTGTCATAGTTATTTTCTTTCATCCTATAAGCCTAAACATGTTGATGATGCGATGCATGAGGAATTAAATGAATTTGTCAGAAATGATGTGTGGGAACTTGTTCCAAAACCAGCCAATAAAAACATTATTGGAACAAAATGGATCTTTAAGAATAAATCTGATGAATCCGGTAACATTGTTAGGAACAAGGCAAGGTTAGTTGCTCAAGGCTATACTCAAATTGAGGGAATTGATTTTGACGAAACTTTTGCACTTGTTGCACGTCTTGAATCCACTAGATTACTTTTTTCAATAACATGTCAATTTGGTTTTAAACTTCACCAAATGGATGTCAAAAGTGCTTTCTTGAATGATGTGTTACTTGAAGAATCATATGTTGCTCAACCTAAAGGTTTTCAAGATCCAGTTTTTCCTAATCATATTTATAAGCTTAAGAAAGCTTTGTATGGTTTAAAACAAGCTCCAAGAGCTTGGTATACTTGCTTGACTGATTTCTTATTACAATATGGTTTTTGTAGAGGAATTGTTGATCGAACATTATTTATTCACAAAAATGATAAACATTTTTGTGTTGCACAGATTTATGTCGATGACATTGTTTTTGGTGCTACGTCCCCTAAGCTTGTTAATGACTTTGTAGAAGCCATGAAGGCAAATTTTCAAATGAGTATGGTTAGTGAACTCAATTTCTTCCTAGGCTTACAAGTAGCCGTCCAAAAAAGGCATATTCTTTTCACAAAGCAAGTATGCAAGAAACTTGGTGAAAAGATTCGGCTTGGAATCAGCTAAACACATGAAGACTCCCATGGGTTCAAGTGACAAACTCAGCAAGGATGATGTTGGAATGGATGTTGATCCAACCATGTATCGTGGAATGATAGGAAGCTTGTTGTATCAGACTACAAGCCGCCCGAATATCATGTATAGTGTTGGAGTGTGTTCTAGATACCAAGCTAAACCAAATGAATCTCATTTGAAAGCAGTCAAGAGAATCATACGCTATGTTGCAGGGACTGTTGATCTAGGAATCTGGTATACTAAAGACACCAACTCCAACCTTGTTGGATACAGTGATGCAGACTGGGTTGGAGATGTTACTGACAGGAAAAGCACCAGTGGAGCATGTTACTTTGTTGGTAACAACATGGTATCATGGTCAAGCAAGAAGCAAAATTGTGTGACTCTATCGACGACTGAGTCTGAGTATGTTGTTGCTGGAAATTGTTGTGCTCAACTGTTATGGATGAAGCAGATGTTAAAGGATTACGACTTAAAACTGACACTCTTTCTGTCATGTGTGACAACAAGAGTGCCATCGAAATATCCAAGAATCATGTTCAACATTCTCGTACGAAGCACATCGACATAAGACACCATTTCATTCGAGAGCCTGTTGAGAAAAAGATTGTAAGTCTTAGCTTTGTCCCTACTGATAAACAATTGGCTGACATATTTACTAAAGCTCTAGATTTTAAAAGATTCTCCTTTTTGCGTAAAGCACTTGGAATCTGCTCTTCATAATCCAATCAGTTCATTTGTTGGAACCTATGTTGGTTTCTGTGTCACAGGTCTATGAAGAGGAATATGTTGAAGGTTGTTGAATCTAATGTTAGTTCATGTTCATCCAACATTAGATATTGAGAGAGTTTGTTAGTTCTATTCTATTTTCTCTCTTGTTTCTCTTGTTTAGTTTATGTATAAACTAGATTAGTTGTTTTAGTTGTTTATCTCTCTTCCGTTTTTTTTTATTTCTTCTTAGAAGATGAGATCGTTGTAAGTAAAAACTATGGTAGTCCTTTTTACTTCAAACGTGTATCTTCTAATCCTTTGAACTTAATTTAATGAAGTAATTTTCTTATTTCAATCTTATGATTGAATTGTGTTATTCGAAGGTCGGCCGTAGGCCAAAGATCTTCGATCTTCTGTTTATGATGCTCTATCTTGATCTTTTTTTATGAGAGAGGATCTTAATCCTTCTTATGTTGATAACAGTTGTAGCAACATGGAATTCTATTAAATAAGATTCATATCTTTTGAATTTTATTATATTTTGTTTGATTATAGGATAATTCTTATGTTTATCAAAAATCAAATCCTGATTTTTTGTTAAGATTTATCGAAATCTACTATCCATTTTTAAACAAATTTGATTAATCAAATCTTAAGTATATCCTTTAAGAGATATATTTATGTTGGACTCTCTCTCCTTAATTATAAAGTAATCCGCTGCCTCTTCATTTTCCCTCAGCTGATACACCTCGATTCTCTCTCTTTCTCATCTCCGTTTCTCTCTCTGCTCAAAAACCCCGTCTTTTTCCTTTCTCTATCATGGCAAATCAAGATGAACAGCTCTTGAAATCGTTGAAGGAGACGTTTCCCGACTTAAGCTTACCTGAAATCATAAAGAAGATGACCTCTCTTCTCGAGTTTCACTCATCTTCCCAAAAGGAGAAGACCCAATCACATTCTAGGGCTCAATCACACGACTCTATGCCAGAATCGAAGAAGAAACCCGAAGCTCCTGATGCCATGGAAATATCAACACAAGAAGCATCACCTTCTCCTATACCCCAACAAGATCAACCGGTTGAAGATGCCGAAGTGATGTCACCAACTCACGCTGCAACATCAGAGGAAAACCCTCCTGCTGAAGAATAAAAACAGCAAACCCCAATCTCAAAATTTGGTCCTCGACTGAAACAGGCAGCGAAGAGACTCACCAAGAAGTAGATGGCTGCTAAAGCTAAAACCCCTGCTCAAAAATTAAAGAAAAATGACACGAAGGAAACTGTGTTGGTGAATGAACCCACTGATGAGGAGGATGTTAGTGATAGCTCCAACGAAGATGGTGAGAAGCATGAGGATGACAAGCACGTTGAGTCATCTAAGAATTCTTCTAAGCAAAGTGATGAAATCGAGGTACAAATAAATGAGGAGACGATCTCTAAACTTCCTGATCCACAAGAAGGCTCTGCTGCAGATGAACCAGTTCTTGAAACTGGTAAAAGAAAGGTCTATGATTGTTCCCCTTCTGCTATTAACATGTTGTTTGGACTCGTTGATGATGATGTTGAGGACACTCTGTCTGAAGAGAAGTAATGTCCACCATTACTGGAAATAAAACGGATGAGTGGAAGAGTTCACTTGGCACAAGCCAATTCACTCAAATATTCAAAATTGTTCACTCCATCAGCCTGTACAATTGGTTGCCCACAACGAATACAACAACTCTCATAAAGGAGCAGGCCAACTTTCTGTATAAGATAAGGAAACCACTTAGCTTCAATTTTGGTGAAGTTGACTTCTCCTTCATTGCTCGAGCAGCTGACAAGTCAGACTCCAAGAGTGTGCTTCCCTTCCCAAGTCTCATCTACTCCTTGTTGAAGTGACAAGGATTCAAAGACAGAGGTAAGGTTGTTCTTACCAAAGAACACACCACACTCAACTTTCCCAAAGCTCTGAAGGATCCAGAACGTGCGAAGGATCTCCCTTACAAACCTCCATCATCTCATCAAGAAGTAGCCTCGTTTGACAGTGACTCCGATGCAAGTGAACCGGCTCCTCCTCCTCATGTCACTGATCCCATCACTGGAGATGTTACTCTCACCTCAGCTGACATTCAGGTAGTTCTCATGGCATTTTCCAAGCTTCTTAATGAAGCTCGTGATGTGGTTCGTCGCCTTGAAGGAGTGGAAACTTTCTTCAAGTCTCTGCTACCATCAACCAAAAAGGGAGAGAATGAAGATGAGTGACTTTTGATTAAATTTGTTTTGGTTGCATCTGTTGGATTTGGTGTTGGCATGTGTTGGCATCATGTTATGTTTTTTCTGCGATGGACGCATTTATATTCTGTTTGGTTTTTACGATGGACACACATTTATATTCTGTTTGGGTTGGTTTCTGCGATTGACGCAATTTTATTTTGGTATAATGTGTATGAACACATATCTTCTTTTTGTTGGTTTGATGATTGAATGATTCAATGATTATAATTTCCCTAGCTACTTGAATTCTGTATTTTTTGCAGGAGATATATTGCATGGATCGAATATGATAATCGAAGGTCTTAGCCTTCGGCCGACCTTCGATCAATATGATCGGTCTTAGATTTAAGTTTTTTTTGTCTATCTCTCTCTTTCAGATGATCTAATAGGTGTTACTGACATAAGTACTTTAGGGGGAGTTTTAAGTGGGAGTTATGTTACTCCTTCTTATATTGTTGTTATGTTTTGATCATCCATCAAATCTTGCCCTCATTTTTGTAAATAACCTGTAAATATGTAATTTTGTATATATATATTCGTTTCAGGAGGAGCTTTTTATTTCTCTATGAAACACATTCTTTTATTCCTTATTATTTCATGTGTACATAATTTTATTTTGGGGAGGGTTTCCATTTGCCATTCATTATTCTTTTGATTATTTATTCTTTCTTGGAAGAGCTTCCTTTCACTCTTCAAAGGTTTATATGCTTTCAAATAAAGTGAAGAGTTTCCTTTCGCTCTTCACTCTTTAAATTGTTTTTCAAATAAAGTGAAGAGTTTACTTTCGCTCTTCACTCTTTATGTTTCTTTCAAATAAAGTAAAGACTTTCCTTTCGGTCTTCACACTTTAAATTGCTCTCTAATAATGTAAGAGTTACCTTTTACTCTTACTTCTGTTTATTTATTTTTGTTTTGCAGGAAAAGTCTTTTGGTGCAAGAAAAGATACATATACAATTAAGGGGGAGTTTGTTAGGTTTTCGATGGCATAAGTATTACTTTGGCTGTTGGTAACATGTGTTACCAACATGCCTGATGACAGTGAAAACCGTTATTTTTATTTAATTGTATATTATTTTATCTTGTCTTGTTTTCCCTTTGTACGTTTCTTGTACAGATAAAAGAATAGTTGAATGATGATTACCAGTAGAAAGAGTGTGTTTCTAGGCGAAGTACACCGAGGTTTTATCCATGACATGTTAGGAGATCATGGGAATAACCACCTTGTGTAACCGCCACTTCCCACTACTTTCTTAACCGCTGGAATGAAGTGGAATTACAGATTGTGGACGTCCAAATGATGAGAGGGTGGAAATAAACTGCTCAGCATTTGGATGAGTCTAAATACTGCACAAGTTTCATTTCAAAGGCTGCTCATTTTGATCGAAGATCACACTTAGCAAATTCCAGATTCAGCTTTTGCCATTCTGTCTACCTAGTGTTAGCTACATCATAAACAAACACGCTGTGAAGGATTGGGTTGTGTAGAAGCAAGTCACTAAGGTAGATAGTCTTATCTAGATTACTCTTCGATGAGATTAATCTCTATCTTTACATGTTCTGATTCTTAGGCAGATTGATAGGGTGTAAAGGTTCGAACATGTTTGTGTAGTTGATTAGATTAGTGTAGATTTAATCTTCTACCCATTTGATACTTAGAGCTTGTTGCTATATGGATCGAATAGTTTTGTTTTCTCTGTATTGTAATCTTTGGTTTCAATATAGTGATTTGCCGTAAGGCACCGACATGTTTAATCACCTGCCAAAAAGTTTAATTAGTGTATTTGTTAAATTTCTGCTGCACGTTAAATCTGTTGTTGTTAACATGTGATTTAACACTCTTGTTTTAACAAAATGCGTGATTTTATTGTTATCTCGGGCACTCAATTCTTTCAGACACAAAAGAGGGGAGATAGAGAAGAAAACACATAAGAAGAGAGAGGGGAGACTCACAGGCGATGAAATGGAGCAGAACGGTGGCGGATCGGAGCGACTACCGCGACGGAGCGGTGGATCGATTTTGGGGAAATTAGGGCACAACAGAAGAAGTGAGGAAGAAAAGAGAATGCGTAACCTAAAAGAAAAAAAAATTGAAGCGTAATTTTTTTTAAATTTTATATTACCAACGGATAGAATCCGTCAGTAATGTTTATATAATAAATTTTGCTTTTTTTTATTAATTTACCAACGGATATATCTGTTGGTAAATTTAGTGAGGGCGTGTCCATCGGTAATATTTATATATTAATATTTTATTTTTTTAAATTAATTTACCAACGGATACGTCCGTTGGTAACCTTAGTGACGATGCGTCTATCGGTAAATCCGTCGGTAATGTTCTTTTGACAACCCGTATTTTTCGTCGGTATTTACCGATAGATTCCAGTCCGTTGGTATTGTCAGATGGTAAATTACCTCTTTTTTGTAGTGTAAGTTCAAGCTAACCACTTTTATTCCGGTGAAGATTAAGGAAGCCCTAGCGTGATTTATTTTGTGAGATCTAATCGATTTTTGTCCTTTAATTCTTATGCAAGCATTTGTGATTCTTTATGTTCAGTGTCGTTAATTATTTTGATTCTACTAGGTAGTTACAAATACTTAGTTGTTCTGAATTAGTTAGTAGACGATTAAATCGGCCATACATAATTGTGGTTTAGGTTTAATTTGTGGTAAATTAATTCTTCAGAATCAAGGGAAGAACACTCTTAACTTGATAATCATGTGTCAGAGTTTATTGGTTTTGAATCTTGTCTCTCTAGTTATTAATGTTGTTGGCTCATTAAATCCATATAGCATCTCTATCTAGGGTTGTAAGTCGATTAGAGAAGTAATTGGTAATGCATATCCTGATTACTGAGAAGTTAAGAAGAGATAAGATTGCGTCAGAAGCGTCTTTGGTGGTCATAACTAGTTTGTTTGTAGAAGTTAAAGTTATCTTTGCATCGATGATCGGAATAATCAAGTTAGAGTGGAATTAATTGGAAACTGGAATCCTTTCAATATTTATTAAAATCAAACTTTTGGATCCTTTGTTATTTAATTTTTTTTTCTGAATTATCAAGACTTTTAATACGTTTGGTTTAAGTATTTTCATATTGGAAATTAGGATAATTATCACTGATCCTTTGGAGACAATCTTGCTTGCCACTTTTCTGAGCAGTGTGGGCATACCGATTTCTGGTGAAAAACGATGCACTATCGACCCTCATGGTAGTCATATATCTCGACCTTGCCCTTGTCGATTGGAGCTTACACTTGATCTTGAAGCTCAGCGGCCTCGTACTTCATCTGATTCATCTCCAACCTATATGCATCGAGGTAGCTCTTCAATTCCTTGTTGATATGCTCTACCTTTTCCTTCGCAATACGGAAGGTATTCGCCTCCGCCATCACCATCTTCAACCGACTAGACAATTTTTGGATCCGCTTTCTTATCCATGTCGCCATCTCAAGACCCTACAAAAAAATAGACAATTTTTGGATCCGCTTTCTTATCCATGTCGCCATCTCAAGACCCTACAAAAGAATACATGCTAGAAATATATGTTAGAAGAATGCTAGTTGATACAAAAAAAAAAGCAAATACTAAAGAAACACAAGTTATCATACCCAAAAAAGAATCACAAGGCCTGGCTTAACGTCATCTCCCATGGTGTTGCAGACCTTCTCATCTCCCTAAGCAATAGTTGATCGACATTTTTAAGAAGTGGATTAAACTTAGCTAAGGCGACAGTAGTGGGAGACGAAGACGGTAGGAAATGAAAGAAAATGATAGCTTGATGAAGTCCCCAGTTATATTGGACACAACATCCTGGGTGCTCTCTTCTTTCTCTCCTACATCGGGCAAGGAAGCGGTGGGGCATCGACAATATCCGACCTGCCCTTCCTCGCTGGAGTGAGCCATGACGGTTGTTGCTTGTTCTTTCTAAGGGCGGCCATAGCTTCTTTTCACTTAGGCTCGAGACGGTAAGCATTGTTCATGACATCTTGAACCCAAGCTCGGTTCTCTGGTAGGGCTGCTTAATGGTACCCCGGGTATTTGGGTAACCCGATACCTAGCTGGTAATTGGGTATCCATTACCCGAAAAAATTGGGTGCGAGTTGGGTGTCGGATAAGAACTTGTGAGTTGGTCGGGTATCGGGTGTGAACACAAACTTTATGTATTTAATATAATAAACACAATAAATTGTGTACAAATAATTATTTGTAGATCAAAATAGAAGTGTTGATTGCAATATCTATCTTTATCCTCTGATTCGTCTCTTCAACTTGAATGATTTTCAAACAATTTTCGGGATTTTTGAAGATTTAGTGTCTCCTTGATCTTTATCGAATTTGATGTTTGATTTTATAACGTTAATCCAGAGGACCGACACCTTATTTCTTGTAGTACCCCGCTTTTTCATAACCAATATTAGTAATTAATTAAGAGCTCGTCTAAAAGAATTAAGTTGTGAGAACTTAGAAAGAAAATAAGTTTCGGCAATTTATTTTATTTTCGGATTTTATTTCCATAAATTTTTTTTAGAGAAAGCTTATATTGGAGTTGGAGAAACTCTAATAATTTTTATAGTTCAAGAGCTTTTTAATTAAAGCCGTTATTATTAACTGATTAACGTTTGATTGATTAATGGATTTAATAATCAATTTAAATTAATAATTATATGCATAATGTTTAATTCATTAATGTAGTATTTCGTCTTTCTTGAGTATTAAGATTTATTAAATTAGTAAGAAAGATAAGATTTCAGTAAAAGAAAAATTTTCGTTCAGAACATTTATCCGGCAGATATATTCTACCGAAAAAATGAGTTTTAATTAAGAATGATCGTCTCGGTTAATCCGAAACGAAGAAGTTTTTACATTTATCAATAAATGATAAATGTTTAGTCATAAATTGACTGAAAGAAGAATTTAATTTGATTACGTGAAATTTTACGTAATTTATCGCTTAAAAATTTAGTTTCGGTCGATTTGAAAATATTTCGAATCTCCGATTCTTTCTGTGAAATTTTTATCTAGGGTTCGTCAAACCCTAAATTAAATTCCTATGTTGAGAAATTTGAAGTTTAATTAATGAGTAATTAGTAATTAATTAATTGAATTAATTAAGGATTTAATTAATTATCCTAATTACTATTCATCATAAATATCTAAGATATTTATGATGAATAGTAATCTAAACTTATCTATATATATATGAGATTATCATCTTCATCTTCACCCCTCTCATTCCTCTCTCTCTCGATACATACACACACATGCACACACTCCATTGATGATCAATCTTTGAGCTCAAGAAGCAAGATCAATTCATCCTTAAATCTATAATCAAGGTTGGATCTATGTTCTTCCAAGTTCTTAGTTTTCTTTCCATGGTGGAAATCTTTTCTATATATATATATATGTATATATTTTCGAAAATTAGGAAAAAGTGTGGAAGTAATTGGATGATGTTCATATCTTAGTATGATGTTTATAAAATGTTTATATCATGATTAGATGATCAATTATGAATTTAAATGATGCATGAGAAACCCTAGCTCATATATATATATATACGATCGATCATTTTTGGAAGAAATTAAGAAATGGTTGAATGATCTTGATATGATAGTATGATGCTTATATGATGTCTAGATGATCATTGGTATGATTAAATTAAGCATGAAGAACCCTAAACCTAATTTTCTATTATTTTTTTGTAGTATCCCGTCTTTCTTAAGTAATTAAAATAATTAATCTTCTGAGAAAGACAAGAATTTTAGTAAAATAAAGATTTTCTTTCCGAAAATTTTATCCGGCAGATATATTCTACCGGAAAAGTGAGTTTTAATTAATTTCTATCGTCTCGGTTAATCCGAAACGAAGAAGTTTTTACATTTATCAATAGATGATAAATGTTTAGTCATTAATTGACAAGAAGAAGAATTTAATTTAATTACGTGAAATTTTACGTAATTAATCGTTAAAAAATTTAGTTTCGGTCGATTTGAAAATGCTTCAAATCTCCGATTCTTTCTGTGAGATTTTTATCTAAGGTTCGTGAAACCTTAATCTTAATTACTGTGTTGAGAAATTAGAGAATTATTAGAAGATTAATTAGTTATTAATTAATTGAATTAATAACTAATTAAATGAATTAACCAAAACTTAGCTATTAAGTTTTAATTTTATAATAAGCTATCCTATACATCTAAACCTAGGGTTATAACTAATATATGTATAGCTATTTCACTCATTTCTCTCATCTCTCACCACACGCACACACACAGCAAACAACAGCAAACAGCAGCTTCTCTCTCTCCCTCTCGATCATCTCTTCTCTCTCAATACACACACTCACACACACTTAAGAACACCATCTTGATCTTCAAGCTCAAAGATTTCAACTTCTAGCAATCCTCTCAAGTAGTCAAGTAAGCTTAGATTCTTCTCTTCCAAGCTCTTGATTCATGTCATGGTGGAAGATCATATATATATATATGTGTCGAAATTTTGGGGAGAATTTGTAGAAATTGGTAGATGTGGTTCATGCCTTCATATGTTATTTATATGTTGATTTTAAGATGTTAGATGATCAATTATTAGCTTAAGATGATGCATGAATAACTCTCATCATGTATATATATTTCGACATTTTTGGGGAGAAATGGAGGAGTGTTTAGATGATATTGATCTTATGGTATGATGCTTATATCATGATTATATAATGAATTGTGTGATTAAATTAGAAAAATCAAAACCCTAACCCTAAGTTGCATGAAAATCGAAATTTAGAAGAAAATGCTAAATTTTAATTCATGCATTGAATGATGATTTGTTCTTCATGAATTATGCTTAGAATATGATTATAAGATCAAATATGTAATTAGATTTAAGCATGGAAAACCCTAGCTATCAATTGGCAATTTTCGAAAATGAGAAGAAAATAGGAAATAATGAATACATGAATTGTATGATTGATTTAATGATATAAATGAGTTTAGTTAAGTATTTTAAGAATGTTTCATGTTGGAAATACTTAAAAATTTCCAACCAATTTCATTTTTGAGAAAATAACCGATTAAATAAGAATATAAATTAGGGTTGAAAGATTAATACTTAATTGAATGAAATTAAATGAAGAAATGAGCTTAAGATGATAATTAAGTATATTAGAAATTAAAAAGAAGAGAAAATAATTAAAGAAATATTAAATTTAAAATAACCGAAAATTTAAAATAAATAAATAAAATATTAATAAAATTTTAATTAAGAAATTAATTGCATTTATGAACTTCTTAATAAAAATCAAGTGTTATATAATTTTATGGAAATTTAATTCAAGGAAATAAAGATTTTTCTATTTATGGTTGATTTTCCCGATTTGGGAATTTATATGTTTAATTGAGTTAATGTGTGTATTTAGAGTATAATTATGTTTGTTATAATTAAATAAAGGTATAGAATTAAATTGAAAATTTTCTGAATCCGTTAGACGGATTAAAAT
This sequence comes from Agastache rugosa, assembly GCA_031470985.1. Taxonomy (NCBI): domain Eukaryota; kingdom Viridiplantae; phylum Streptophyta; class Magnoliopsida; order Lamiales; family Lamiaceae; genus Agastache; species Agastache rugosa. Next base: position 18,309,962 of record CM062607.1, read on the forward strand.
CGATTTAGTCAGCTGTGATGAATAGTAGTTTATAAATATTAATGTTGTATAAGAATTGATTAATATTGATGCTTAATGAGGAATTTAGATAGATTAAGATAGATTAAGAACGTTTGAAAAGTTAAGATAGGAATTCTCGAATTTCATCAAGTTGCGACGTAGAAATTCGAATAGAATTTCGTTAAGGATATCGAAGTCGTTAGTCGATAAAAGCTCTCGTTCTAAAATCGTTATTCCGTTTCGATTAAAGGAGCAAGCGGAAGCGGGAGCAGAAACGTGAAGTAAAAGGGCTACAAGCGTTAAAGCTTAAAGTTTAAAGCTTAAGCTTATCAGGTGGGCTTTCTAAACTAAAATATGTGAAAAGCATAATATCGTATGTTTTACAAAGTTTTGATACTTGCCAAATGATTTTAAAAATGTTTAAGTATGTTACCATCTACTTCAGAAAGACGAATTCGGTTTCACGCAAGGTGAAATCTGTGTACACATTAGTAATCGTGCGCATTTCTTTGATAGGCCGATTATTCATAATCGTGAGCCTTTCCTTGATATGCCGATTATAAGTGATTGAGAAAGAGGCCTCTTTCTCATCACCATTATTTATTTGTAGATATGGTTCATACTGTTATAAATGTCTGCAGACAAATGATTTTGAAAAGAAAGTATTTTTAGCATTTTACGAGTTGTTTTCAGAAAATCCTCGTATTATGTTTTCTGGCAAGTTTTCATATATAGCTGTATTCAGCAAAGTTTTCAAATGTTTTCGGCATGTGTTCACTGAGTACGTAGTACTCAGCCCTGCATGTTATTTCTAAAACGTGCAGGTTAGCAGGGATGAAGATGATGAGTACTGGATGGACTATTGTTGTTGTTAAATGTTGTTATGTAAAGAAAGTCGTTTTTGAGAAGTTGACCTAGAATATATGTCTTCATACATATATTCTCATATTTTCCGCTGCAAGAAAATGAAGTTTAATGTTGTTATAACGTTTAAATTCTAAAGTCGAACTCTTTTGCTAAGTTCTTTTGAAACAGTTTTCTTTATCTTGTTTTCTTGATCCTCAAATAAATTCGTCATCTTCTTGATCAATTGTCGGTTATTTGGTTGATCAGGTCTTTTGATTCCAAGTGATTTGAGTTATGTTTATTGATATGTATGTCATATTGATTTCAGTTGATCGTCTCGAGTCATATATGTCACATTATTCTAAAGTGGTATCAGAGCAGGTCTGACTGCTCTGAATAAATTTTTTTTAAAATCTAGTCTATTTTGAAATCCTAGACTAGTTAGAGCAATGTCTTCGGCTCCAAGTTGTTATTTCTGAAAGTCTAGTCTGGTTTGAATTCCTAGACTAGTTAGTTTTTAACAACAACTGAAGTCCAGCATCTCTCATCTCATCCAGCTATCCAGGTACGAATTTCAAATGTTTCTAGTTATAAAGTTTGGAAGTTGAAGTATATATATAATTGTTGTGTTTTAGCCTCTAATGTGATTGGTTGTTGGTGATCGATCATAAGCGAGATAATGGATCAGTTGTGCAAGCAAGTTGAGTATTTATCTGTGGAATGTAACATGAGCCCAGAACACCCTTTTGGAAGCGACATTGAGTATGTTGAGACAGTGGATTCTCAAGACTATTCGTAATTTCAGTTTAGTTGATTATTTAAATTTTTCTTTTATAGGATGTCCAACTCTAGAAGCGTAGCAGCGATGATTGAATTTCACCACATACACATGAGCTACACAGAAACCCTAGCAGAGTTTTTAGCTCGGTACCATAGAGTTTGGATGGACATCCATGAATCAAATATCTCGGGAGTTATTGGTATAGTTAGGCTAGTTCCTCTGCTTCCTGAGGATTGGCAGGAGTGGGCGACATCGATTGCTGCAAGGTACGTTACTCCCCAATTTTGGGATGGTGTCTTGTTTGGAGATTGCAGAGCGTTCATAGCTGCAATTAGTACTCAATATATGTGTTTTTCGTACCCACCTCCTGGACCATATCAGCCATTGATTCCTGTTGGTGAGTTTGGTTTACAACATCTCATGCCCCAAGATTACCCTATTCTGGATCAGAATCCTCCAGAAAATCCCGAACCTATTGCTTCTCCCATCCATGGAGATAATGGATTTGATGCTAACTCTTTTCTTGTTGAGCCATTGGCAAATGGCTATGTTTCGTCTCCCTCCCAAATCGAGACTCAAACCTTTGTTCCTGAGCCTTCTGTTTTGCCTAACGGCGTAGCCTCAGCTTCTTTTGTTGAGGAAGTTCCAAATGATCCTTCCGTTGAAACATTGCAAGCTTTGAATTCTTCAGAGCTTGATGCCATAGTTGAAGCCCAGCCTATTCTATTTGACCCTAATGTGGCTAGCACCTCTGGACCACGTCACTATGATAGTGACGAGGATAACGTTGATCCAGAAGTTGGACCAACCGAAGGATACTTCCACCTCCGTAGAATACCATTTACTCATTTAAGCTTTCAGCCTAGTTTTAGGCCGTCGCCGGGAGAGGATATTACTTATGCCCCTCGTGTGACTTTGGACGGAGTGGAGAGGGCAGAGGAGAGCACGGAAACGGAAGAAGAAGATCCAAGTGAGGAGGATCCGAGAGACGACGAAGAGGAGGAAGAAGAAGAGGATCCGTCAGAGGATGAGCAGTGAAGGGAAGTGTCGGGAAGTTAAGAGAGATAATGATGTAAATATATGTAATAGACTAGTAAGCGAACAACTTTTAACAATTATGTTGTAAATAAGTTCTTGTACATAGAAGCATAATATGATAGTATAGCGAATCGGAAGCGAAGTAGAATTCCGCTCCGATAAAAACATTATGCGTGATGTTAGAAAATCACGGTTCATATAGGGAATTTTTGGGTGTAAATAATTCCCTACCTTTTGTAAAAGTCCTCAAAGAGGCAAATTTTCCTACTAAATGAAGAAGTAAGTTGAGCAAAGATCAGCTGGAAAATCAAAGCTAGCTGGAAAAACTGAGTTATCTGGAGAAAGCCGGGCCGGGTCCAAGTGAGTAAATCCATTTGAGTCCAATTGAGTAATTCAATTTGGGCCTGGGTAATAAGTTCGGGCTGCGACATGTTAAGTATGGTTATTCTTTTGAACGATAGCCGGGTCGCTATCTTAATTTCCTTTGTTAATCATAAATTGTGTAAGTCGTGGGACCTATCGGCCTTGACATCTAATATCGAGGTTCGGGCTGCGACATTTTTCGAAATAAGCCTAGAATGAATTTTTATGTAATTATGTTATAATTGAGGTTTATAATTTAAATTAACATGATTGGAAGTGATTAGAATGAAATTTGGATTTTAAATTCTTAATTTATCAAAAGGACCGAAATATATATGTATAATAAAGCCATGTATTTGATTTTTAATGAAGAAAATAATGATAGAAATGGAATCTACGTTAAAAATTAAGTGACGTATAATTTTTCGGAATTTTAATACAAAGTTTTGAAATTTAGAGTTTCTAGAGTTTAAATTGCTGGATTAAGTCAGATGGATCCAGCCAGCTTGATTAAGTCAGCTGGATTTACTCGAATTGAACTCGGTCATTGGAATTACCTGAACTCGATCATTTGGAATTACCAGTGAACCCGATCAGTGGATTTACCAGTGAACCCAATCATTGGAATTACCGAAATTTGGACCCGATCATTGGAATTACCACTGAACCCGATCATACTGAATTACTCCCTAAATTGGACCCGATCAGCCGGAATTACCGATTGAACTCGATCAATTTGGACCCAATCATTGGATTTACCCGTGAACCGATCATTTGGATTAACTCGGTAGGTCCGGCCGACTCGGTTTTCCGGCCGGCTCGGTTTTAAGCCGGCTCGGTTTTCCGGCCCGGCTCTGTTTTCCGGCCGGCTCGGTTTTCCGGCCGGCTCGGTTTTCCGGATAACTCGGTTTTCCGGCTAGCTTGATTTTCCGAACTGACTTGATTTATCCAAATTGATCTTTGCTCAACTTGTTTTCAGTTGTTTCTTTCGTAAACTCAAAAGTTAAAATGTTAGCTATTTTTCCTAATGATAAGCTTAAGTGGTTAATGATGAAATATGTGATTTTATGTTTCTAAGTGTTTCCTGAAGTTGTAATCGATTAGCTATCGATTAAAGAGTTAAGTAAAGTAGAAAAAGTATTAGAAAAGTTAAGTTTTACATTGCCGAGAGAAAACTTAGAAAGCCGAGTCGAAGTAGAGAATTCGTATTATGGCGACGGTGCATCGCTCATTTCTTTGTTTAATTCTTCTCACTCTTATGTTAAAACCAAATTCTTAAATGAAGGCTCGAGCGGGACCGTAAATTGAGGGAAAAGCCGAGAAGCAAAAGTGTAGTTAAAGTAGCTTCAATTCAGGTGGGCTTTTCTAACTAAAGAAATGACAAATGATATACATATATATGATTATATATATATGTGATGTTTCTAAGTTGATTAACTTGCCTAATGTTTGTATGATACCATCTATTGTATCAAGATGAATTCAGTCCTACGCAAGGTAGGATTTGTGTACACTTAGATGTAATCATGTGCCTTCATAAAGATGGGCCGATTACAAGTGTTTGAGAAGGAGGCCTCCTTCTCAACACTATCACTATGTGATTATAGATCCGGTACATACCTCATAAAGTATATGTACGGCCGGACAAATATGATTTACAGAAAAGAAAATGTTGAGCATGCACAGGTTTGTTTTTGAGAAAAATTACTTGTGCTTATGCTCTATGGCAAGTTTAATCCCTAACTCCAAGAAGTAAATTTTTAAGTATTTTTGGCATGTGCCCACTGAGTACTTTGTACTCAGCCCCTTGTATATATTTTTTTAAATGTGCAGGTTAGCTGGAATGAGGATGATGTGTCTTTGGATGGATGACGTTGTTGTTAAATACTTAAAGGTTGTTTTGAGAAGTTAGACCTAGAATATATGTCTTCATACATATATTCTTTCGTTTTTCCGCTGCTATGATAAGATGGTTGTTTTGAGAAAGTTTATGAAATTTGATGTTAATGATGTTGGATTCTAGAGTCAAACTATGTTTAAGCCGTTTGAATTCTAAAGTCGAATTCTCTTTTTGTCAAGTTCTTTTGAAACTCAGCTACTTGATTATATATATATACATATAAGTTGTTCGTTGCTTGAGAAAGCTTTGTCGAACTTGAAACAGTTTTCTTTATCGTGTTTTCTTGATCCTAAAATCAGCTTGTCGTCTTCTTGTTTCTTGTTGATAATATGGTTGAACAGGTCTATTAAATTCCGAGCTGATTAAGTTGTATTCGTTGATTTTGAGACCTGTATGTCATATTTATTCTAAGTTGAGAAATCATTGAGCATCTTTGTTCTTATTAACTGATAGCCGGGTCGCTATCTTATCCTTTGGTTAATCATAAATTGTGTATGTCGTGGGACCCACCGGCTTTGTCATCTAAATTCAAAGCCGGGCTGCGACAGAGTGGTATCAGAGCAGGTCTGTCTGCTCTAATACATTAGTTCTTAAAAGTCTAGTCTAGTTTGAATTCCTAGACTAATCGAGAGCAAGGTCTGTTGCTCGAAGTTTATATTTCTTAAAGTCTAGTCTGGTTTGAATTCTAGACTAGTCGAGTTTTAACAACAACGAAATTCCAGCATCTCATCTCATCCGGCAAACCAGGTACGCATTTAAAAGTTTTCTATGTTTAAAAAGTTTAAAATTTGAAGTTCCATGTGACTGACGGACTGTTATGTGGACTTGATCAACCCACATAACTAGAAACTCAGTAATATGGTTCTTCCGCTTTTATAATGAAAATAAATAATGAGATGAAGTTAGAAAGTTTGAGATATGAGATTGTGTAGTGGAATTGAGACCTTAATGAGGTTGTAAGTTGGCGAATAATTGTGCAAGTAAGTTGGTTGTTTAACTTTGGAATGTACCATGAGTTTGGTACCATCGTTTGGAAGCGAAATTAGCTTCTCGAAGTGACGAGGCCATGAGAGAGTTTCAGCATATGCGTATGAGTACATAGAGACGTTAGCTTCAGCATGTTTCCATCGTAGTTGCATGGATATTAATAAGACTATTATTTCAGGAGTTCTAAAAATAGTAAGATTTATTTCCTCTTTTTCTCGACGAGTGAATGGAGCAGGACTTCAAGATTCGATGTCGCAAGACAACCCAATTCCTTTTCTTATTCCTTAAGGGAATTTCGAGTCATTATTTCTCCTCGTTCTAATGAATATAGTTTTGATGAAAACTTATTTATTTCTCAGCCGTTGTCGAATGGCTATGTTTCATCTCCACCTTTATTAAATATTTTTGTTTCTGTTTCCGAGCCTTTTGCTTCGGTGAACAGCTTGGTTCCAGCTCCCTCTATTGATATAGTTCCATTAAATCCTTCTTTGGATACTCTTCAAGTTTTGAATTCTTCAAAGCCTGATTAATTCTTTGGAACTCGACTTGTTTCTTTCGTTTCTACGAGAGGAGTACGTCTGGACCGCATCATCATTTCAATAACGAGGAGATCGTTGACCCCGAGGTCAAAGAAACCGAAGGATATTTTTATCTTCGTTGTATGCCGTTTAGCCATCAAGGATTTCAGCCTAGTTTTAGGCCTTTTTCGGGTATGGTCGACGTGAGTGTTGTCCGTTTGACGTTACATGAAGTGGAGAAAGCCGAGGAGAGTACCGAGTTTGAAAGTAAGGAAGAAAAAGAACAAGAAGATCCATTAGAGGATAAGCAGAGAGAGAGGGTTCGAGAGTGGCGTTAATTTAATAGATTAATAATCGAACAAATTTTACGCTTGTTTAGTAGGTTTTCGTATAAAGATGCATAAAATGTTAAGTTTTCAAAGATTCGGTAGCGATGAAGAATTCCGCTCCGAGAAAGTAGTTTTGTGTGATGCCCTAAAATCACGGTTAATATGGGGAGTTTTTGTATAGAGAAAAATCCCTCGTTTTTGAAACAGTTCTCGAAGAGGTAAATTTTTCCGTTATAAGAAGAAGTATGGCCAAAGCAGTCATTTTAGAAAATTTCCGAGTTTTGTATTTATGTCGGATATTATATCTTAAAAATGAATTAATGAAACAAGAATTTTTTTGAAGTAAAATAAAGTTTATTTTAGTAAATAAAGCGTTAAAACAAGAATTGAAAGATAGAAAGTTCGTTGAGAGCATAAAGAATCGAAGGATAAATTTTCAGTCAGAAACGGCTGCACTTCAGAGATTTCTCGAAATTAATACAGGGCGAGAAGTCAGCCATCTCCTAGACTCAGCACTCGCTGAAGGAAGCAGGACACCGGAACTCAGCGTCCGCTGAGTCCCAGCGGTCGCTGACCTGGGCGGCGGCTGTTCTGCTACCTTTTACTCCGGAGACCATAACTTCCTGTTCGTTTAACAGAATTCAGATCCGTAAATTGGGTTAGAAACTAGACATCCGTGGCTTTCTAATGGTACCCTGGACGCCCCCTGGTTCTAAATATTCTGTTCTAAAATTCAGTTTCAATCTGCTACAATTGTGCAGATTTTTCTATAAACTATTTCTTTCAAGTTTAATCAATTTATTTTGATTTCTTGGAACTTTCTAAATCAAATTCTTACTCATCGATGTAAGCTTGAGATCCTTTATGTGAGGAGCTTTCGTAAAGCGAGATGATGAATTAATTTCAAGCAAGGCGATTATTTATTGTTGGGAAGTAAAGTGATCGGGAGACACCGTTGGAAAACGACAAGAAGATGAAAGCAATCGAAGAAAAAGAAGAAAAATGAGTATGAAAAAGAGAATTAAAATAATGAAGGGTGAAAACATAGCTTAAAGTATGAAAGATCGAAAGAAGCAGTACAGTAACTCGACTTAGCGTCAGTTGGGCAGGAGCGACCACTGACCATGAAAGGTCAGCCATGGTTGAGCCCAAAGAACGCCGGACTTGGGCAGTCAGCCTGTGTTTTCTTCGTCCATTCCATTCTTCATTCGTTCCATTCGTCATTGTTTCATTTGTCGTCCGTTATTCATTTCATTCTTCGTTAGTTTAGTTCTTGGTTGTTTTGTTGTGTTCTTGTTTTATTTTCCGTTAGTTATATTCTAGTTATGATTTAGAAAAAGGTTTGAGATGAAGTTAATATCTCAAAAGAATTTATAATGAAGTTTATATGTCAAGATGATGTTATTCGTAATGCATGAGCTAATTATATTTAGCAATTTTGAGCATGAAAAATAATTGCTACTTGAATTATTTTTATGCTTAATTATTGAAGTGATTATATGAAGAAAATGAATCGTGTGATTCATTATTTATGATAATGAGAGTAAATCGGTTGATTCATTAATTATGATGAGCATGTTATGTATGATGTGATTAAGAATTTTTCTAAAGTTTTTAAAACCTAGAAAAATTTTATCTCTTTAATTTAAAGAAAGTAAGAATTTTACTAATTAACCAACTTAGAAAGTAAAATTCGTTTTAAAGAAAGTAGAATTCTTCAGCAAACCCTTAGTTGTTTAATCAGAATGCCACCAAGAAATATACCAAGAGGTAGAGGAAGAGAAAGGGTGGATGGCGAGCAAGAAAGAGAACCTACCCCACGTCCTCAGCCTGAAAGGAGGGTCGAAGAACTTTTTCTTCGACAAAATCCTCCGACCTTCGACGGAAAAGGAAATCCGTCAGTAGCAGAAGAGTGGATCCGCGCTTTAGAACGAATCTTTAGGTTTCTTCGATGTGATGACCATGAGCGTCTCACATGTATGACATATCAGCTGAAAATCTGCCGACTATTGGTGGGAAACCCGTCAGAGAATTTATACACCCGAACAGTTTGAAAATCTCACTTGGGAGCAATTCAAAGAAGCCCTCTTTGAGAAGTACGTTCCGAGAAGTTATCGCAAGCAAAAAGAAAATGAATTTGCAAGTCTCAAGCAAGGGAATAAGACGGTGTCAGAGTACGATCGTGAATTTTGTGAGTTAGCTCGTTTCGCCCCTGATAAAGTTGATTCAGATGAGAAGATGTCCGAACTTTTTCGTGCCGGACTTAGACAAGATATAAAAGTGGTCTTAGCAAGTCAGAGTGCTATGACCTACGCTGAAGCGTTAAATCGAGCCTTAGATATGGAGTTGGCAATGCAGCCGGAAAACCGATTCGTACTCCAAAGACCTTCCCCAAATCAATCCCCAATGGCCGATAAATCGCAAGCTTCGCACCAAACTCGGATTCAAAAGGGAAAGAGGAAGTGGAATGCTGAAAATCAACCTAGCAAGAAGTCATGGTATGAGCGTAGTCATCGACAATCGACTCAAGAAAAATATAGATCTCCTATTGTTGGTCAAGGTAGCTCGTCTCAGAGACAGCAAGGAATTTCTCCATGCTCTAAGTGCGGAAAAATGCACCGTGGAATTTGTAGAGCGAAGTAATAGCTGCTATGCATGTGGGCAACCCGGTCATTACTCTTATCGTTGCCCAAATAAGCAAGAAATGATCGGTGGAGGAAGACCAAATCGATCTCGGCCTCGGCATCTAAAGGCCATGGAAGGAGTCCCTCGGCCAAATCGGCGGCCGACCACAAGAAGAGGAGCAGAAGCAACATCGAGAGATTTTGATCTCAATCAGGAAACATGCATCAAGGATCAGGGCAATCTAACAGGTATGGGTTGGATGAGTGATGTACCTGTAATAATTCTTTTAGATACTGGTGCATCACATTCCTTTATATTGAGTTCATGCGTAGATACTCTTAGCCTTAAGTTAGAACTAGCTAGCCAGAACTTAAGAGTATCGACCCGATAGGTAAAGCTACCTCATCCACACATGTTTGCCCTAATCTAGAATTTGAAATTGATTCCCTTAAGATGTCAGCAAACCTTCTTGCCATACCTCAGAAGAGTTTATGTTAAAGCCAATACCTCAGGGTAATGTGTATAGACTACAGAGAGTTGAATAAGTTGATGTTGAGGAATTGATATCCTTTGCCATGGATAAATGATCTGTTTGATCAGCTCAGAGGAGCCAGTATTTCCTAAAAGATTGATTTAAAATCTGGCTATCATCACTGGTAGAATCATCAAGAAGGAGTGGCCCTAGAACCAAACCTCAGTTATGAAGAAAAACTGGATGCGATATTGGATCAAAAGGTCCAGCTGCGTAAAAATAAATCGATCGCGTTAGTAAGGGTTAAATAGAGACACCACGGGCCAGAGGAAACAACGTGGGAACTTGAAGATAAGATGAAGGAAAGTATTTCCGAGCTTTTCCCTCGAGATAAGTAAATTTCGGGACGAAATTTATTTTTAGGGGGAGAGAATGTAGTACCCCGCTTTTTCATAACCAATATTAGTAATTAATTAAGAGCTCGTCTAAAAGAATTAAGTTGTGAGAACTTAGAAAGAAAATAAGTTTCGGCAATTTATTTTATTTTCGGATTTTATTTCCATAAATTTTTTTTAGAGAAAGCTTATATTGGAGTTGGAGAAACTCTAATAATTTTTATAGTTCAAGAGCTTTTTAATTAAAGCCGTTATTATTAACTGATTAACGTTTGATTGATTAATGGATTTAATAATCAATTTAAATTAATAATTATATGCATAATGTTTAATTCATTAATGTAGTATTTCGTCTTTCTTGAGTATTAAGATTTATTAAATTAGTAAGAAAGATAAGATTTCAAGAAAAGAAAAATTTTCGTTCAGAACATTTATCCGGCAGATATATTCTACCGGAAAAATGAGTTTTAATTAAGAATGATCGTCTCGGTTAATCCGAAACGAAGAAGTTTTTACATTTATCAATAAATGATAAATGTTTAGTCATAAATTGACTGAAAGAAGAATTTAATTTGATTACGTGAAATTTTACGTAATTTATCGCTTAAAAATTTAGTTTCGGTCGATTTGAAAATATTTCGAATCTCCGATTCTTTCTGTGAAATTTTTATCTAGGGTTCGTCAAACCCTAAATTAAATTCCTATGTTGAGAAATTTGAAGTTTAATTAATGAGTAATTAGTAATTAATTAATTGAATTAATTAAGGATTTAATTAATTATCCTAATTACTATTCATCATAAATATCTAAGATATTTATGATGAATAGTAATCTAAACTTATCTATATATATATGAGATTATCATCTTCATCTTCACCCCTCTCATTCCTCTCTCTCTCGATACATACACACACATGCACACACTCCATTGATGATCAATCTTTGAGCTCAAGAAGCAAGATCAATTCATCCTTAAATCTATAATCAAGGTTGGATCTATGTTCTTCCAAGTTCTTAGTTTTCTTTCCATGGTGGAAATCTTTTCTATATATATATATATGTATATATTTTCGAAAATTAGGAAAAAGTGTGGAAGTAATTGGATGATGTTCATATCTTAGTATGATGTTTATAAAATGTTTATATCATGATTAGATGATCAATTATGAATTTAAATGATGCATGAGAAACCCTAGCTCATATATATATATATACGATCGATCATTTTTGGAAGAAATTAAGAAATGGTTGAATGATCTTGATATGATAGTATGATGCTTATATGATGTCTAGATGATCATTGGTATGATTAAATTAAGCATGAAGAACCCTAAACCTAATTTTCTATTATTTTTTCGAAATAAGCCTAGAATGAATTTTTAAGTAATTATGTTATAATTGAGGTTTATAATTTAAATTAACATGATTGGAAGTGATTAGAATGAAATTTGGATTTTAAATTCTTAATTTATCAAAAGGACCGAAATATATATGTATAATAAAGCCATGTATTTGATTTTTAATGAAGAAAATAATGATAGAAATGGAATCTACGTTAAAAATTAAGTGACGTAGAATTTTTCGGAATTTTAATACAAAGTTTTGAAATTTAGAGTTTCTAGAGTTTAAATTGCTGGATTAAGTCAGATGGATCCAAATTACTTGATTAAGTCACCGGATTTACTCATGAACGCGATCACTGGAATTACTGAATTACTCGAACTCATTGGAATTACCTCATTGAATTACTGGATTTACTCAAATTGAACCTGAATCAATTGGAATTACCCAATTGGACCGGGCCATTTGGAATTACCTACCCAGTGAAACCCGGCCACTTGGATTTACCTACTGGACCCAAATTGGAATTACCCAATTGAACTCGGTCAATTTGGACCTAATCATTGGATTTACCCGAACCGATCATTGGATTAACTCAGCTGGGTCCAGCCAGCTCGGTTTTCCAGCCAGCTCAGTTTTTAAGCCAGCTCAGTTTTCCAGCCAGCTCGGTTTTCCAGCCAGCTCAGTTTTCCAGATAACTCAGTTTTTCCAGCTAGCTTGATTTTCCAGACAGCTTGATTTATCCAGCTGATCTTTGCTCAACTTGTTTTCAGTTGTTTCTTTCGTAAACTCAAAAGTTAAAATGTTAGCTATTTTTCCTAATGATAAGCTTAAGTGGTTAATGATGAAATATGTGATTTTATGTTTCTAAGTGTTTCCTGAAGTTGTAATCGATTAGCTATCGATTAAAGAGTTAAGTAAAGTAGAAAAAGTATTAGAAAAGTTAAGTTTTACATTGCCGAGAGAAAACTTAGAAAGCCGAGTCGAAGTAGAGAATTCGTATTATGGCAGCAGTGCATCGCTCATTTCTTTGTTTAATTCTTCTCACTCTTATGTTAAAACCAAATTCTTAAATGAAGGCTCGAGCGGGACCGTAAATTGAGGGAAAAGCCGAGAAGCAAAAGTGTAGTTAAAGTAGCTTCAATTCAGGTGGGCTTTTCTAACTAAAGAAATGACAAATGATATACATATATATGATTATATATATATGTGATGTTTCTAAGTTGATTAACTTGCCTAATGTTTGTATGATACCATCTACTGTAGCAAGATGAATTCAGTCCTACGCAAGGTAGGATTTGTGTACACTTAGATGTAATCATGTGCCTTCATAAAGATGGGCCGATTACAAGTGTTTGAGAAGGAGGCCTCCTTCTCAACACTATCACTATGTGATTATAGATGCAGTACATACCTCATAAAGTATATGTCCGCCGTACAAATATGATTTACGTAAAAGAAAATGTTGAGCATGCGACGGGTTTGTTTTTGAGAAAAATTACTTGTGCTTATGCTCTATGGCAAGTTTAATCCCTAACTCCAAGAAGTAAATTTTTAAGTATTTTTGGCATGTGCCCACTGAGTACTTTGTACTCAGCCCCTTGTATATATTTTTTTTAAATGTGCAGGTTAGCTGGAATGAGGATGATGTGTGCTGGATGGATGACGTTGTTGTTAAATACTTAAAGGTTGTTTTGAGAAGTTAGACCTAGAATATATGTCTTCATACATATATTCTTTCGTTTTTCCGCTGCTATGATAAGATGGTTGTTTTGAGAAAGTTTATGAAATTTGATGTTAATGATGTTGGATTCTAGAGTCAAACTATGTTTAAGCCGTTTGAATTCTAAAGTCGAATTCTCTTTTTGTCAAGTTCTTTTGAAACTCAGCTACTTGATTATATATATATACATATAAGTTGTTCGTTGCTTGAGAAAGCTTTGTCGAACTTGAAACAGTTTTCTTTATCGTGTTTTCTTGATCCTAAAATCAGCTTGTCGTCTTCTTGTTTCTTGTTGATAATATGGTTGAACAGGTCTATTAAATTCCGAGCTGATTAAGTTGTATTCGTTGATTTTGAGACCTGTATGTCATATTTATTCTAAGTTGAGAAATCATTGAGCATCTTTGTTCTTATTAACTGATAGCCGGGTCGCTATCTTATCCTTTGGTTAATCATAAATTGTGTATGTCGTGGGACCCACCGGCTTTGTCATCTAAATTCAAAGCCGGGCTGCGACAGTGGTATCGAAGCAGGTCTGTCTGCACTAATACATTAGTTCTTAAAAGTCTAGTCTAGTTTGAATTCCTAGACTAATCGAGAGCAAGGTCTGTTGCTCGAAGTTTATATTTCTTAAAGTCTAGTCTGGTTTGAATTCTAGACTAGTCGAGTTTTTACAACAACGAAATTCCAGCATCTCATCTCATCCGGCAAACCAGGTACGCATTTAAAAGTTTTCTATGTTTAAAAAGTTTAAAATTTGAAGTTCCATGTGACTGACGGACTGTTATGTGGACTTGATCAACCCACATAACTAGAAACTCAGTAATATGGTTCTTCCGCTTTTATAATGAAAATAAATAATGAGATGAAGTTAGAAAGTTTGAGATATGAGATTGTGTAGTGGAATTGAGACCTTAATGAGGTTGTAAGTTGGCGAATAATTGTGCAAGTAAGTTGGTTGTTTAACTTTGGAATGTACCATGAGTTTGGTACCATCGTTTGGAAGCGAAATTAGCTTCTCGAAGTGACGAGGCCATGAGAGAGTTTCAGCATATGCGTATGAGTACATAGAGACGTTAGCTTCAGCATGTTTCCATCGTAGTTGCATGGATATTAATAAGACTATTATTTCAGGAGTTCTAAAAATAGTAAGATTTATTTCCTCTTTTTCTCGACGAGTGAATGGAGCAGGACTTCAAGATTCGATGTCGCAAGACAACCCAATTCCTTTTCTTATTCCTTAAGGGAATTTCGAGTCATTATTTCTCCTCGTTCTAATGAATATAGTTTTGATGAAAACTTATTTATTTCTCGGCCCGTTGTCGAATGGCTATGTTTCATCTCCACCTTTATTAAATATTTTTGTTTTGTTTCCGAGCCTTTTGCTTCGGTGAACAGCTTGGTTCCAGCTCCCTCTATTGATATAGTTCCATTAAATCCTTCTTTGGATACTCTTCAAGTTTTGAATTCTTCAAAGCCTGATTAATTCTTTGGAACTCGACTTGTTTCTTTCGTTTCTACGAGAGGAGTACGTCTGGACCGCATCATCATTTCAATAACGAGGAGATCGTTGACCCCGAGGTCAAAGAAACCGAAGGATATTTTTATCTTCGTTGTATGCCGTTTAGCCATCAAGGATTTCAGCCTAGTTTTAGGCCTTTTTCGGGTATGGTCGACGTGAGTGTTGTCCGTTTGACGTTACATGAAGTGGAGAAAGCCGAGGAGAGTACCGAGTTTGAAAGTAAGGAAGAAAAAGAACAAGAAGATCCATTAGAGGATAAGCAGAGAGAGAGGGTTCGAGAGTGGCGTTAATTTAATAGATTAATAATCGAACAAATTTTACGCTTGTTTAGTAGGTTTTCGTATAAAGATGCATAAAATGTTAAGTTTTCAAAGATTCGGTAGCGATGAAGAATTCCGCTCCGAGAAAGTAGTTTTGTGTGATGCCCTAAAATCACGGTTAATATGGGGAGTTTTTGTATAGAGAAAAATCCCTCGTTTTTGAAACAGTTCTCGAAGAGGTAAATTTTTCCGTTATAAGAAGAAGTATGGCCAAAGCAGTCATTTTAGAAAATTTCCGAGTTTTGTATTTATGTCGGATATTATATCTTAAAAATGAATTAATGAAACAAGAATTTTTTTGAAGTAAAATAAAGTTTATTTTAGTAAATAAAGCGTTAAAACAAGAATTGAAAGATAGAAAGTTCGTTGAGAGCATAAAGAATCGAAGGATAAATTTTCAGTCATAAAAGTCAGAAACGGCTGCACTTCAGAGATTTCTCGAAATTAATACAGGGCGAGAAGTCAGCCATCTCCTAGACTCAGCACTCGCTGAAGGAAGCAGGACACCGGAACTCAGCGTCCGCTGAGTCCCAGCGGTCGCTGACCTGGGCGGCGGCTGTTCTGCTACCTTTTACTCCGGAGACCATAACTTCCTGTTCGTTTAACAGAATTCAGATCCGTAAATTGGGTTAGAAACTAGACATCCGTGGCTTTCTAATGGTACCCTGGACGCCCCCTGGTTCTAAATATTCTGTTCTAAAATTCAGTTTCAATCTGCTACAATTGTGCAGATTTTTCTATAAACTATTTCTTTCAAGTTTAATCAATTTATTTTGATTTCTTGGAACTTTCTAAATCAAATTCTTACTCATCGATGTAAGCTTGAGATCCTTTATGTGAGGAGCTTTCGTAAAGCGAGATGATGAATTAATTTCAAGCAAGGCGATTATTTATTGTTGGGAAGTAAAGTGATCGGGAGACACCGTTGGAAAACGACAAGAAGATGAAAGCAATCGAAGAAAAAGAAGAAAAATGAGTATGAAAAAGAGAATTAAAATAATGAAGGGTGAAAACATAGCTTAAAGTATGAAAGATCGAAAGAAGCAGTACAGTAACTCGACTCAGCGTCAGTTGGGCAGGAGCGACCACTGACCATGAAAGGTCAGCCATGGTTGAGCCCAGCAAACGCTGGACTTGGGCAGGTCAGCCCAGGTTTTCTTCGTCCATTCCATTCTTCATTCGTTCCATTCGTCATTGTTTCATTTGTCGTCCGTTATTCATTTCATTCTTCGTTAGTTTAGTTCTTGGTTGTTTTGTTGTGTTCTTGTTTTATTTTCCGTTAGTTATATTCTAGTTATGATTTAGAAAAAGGTTTGAGATGAAGTTAATATCTCAAAAGAATTTATAATGAAGTTTATATGTCAAGATGATGTTATTCAGAATGCATGAGCTAATTATATTTAGCAATTTTGAGCATGAAAAATAATTGCTACTTGAATTATTTTTATGCTTAATTATTGAAGTGATTATATGAAGAAAATGAATCGTGTGATTCATTATTTATGATAATGAGAGTAAATCGGTTGATTCATTAATTATGATGAGCATGTTATGTATGATGTGATTAAGAATTTTTCTAAAGTTTTTAAAACCTAGAAAAATTTTATCTCTTTAATTTAAAGAAAGTAAGAATTTTACTAATTAACCAACTTAGAAAGTAAAATTCGTTTTAAAGAAAGTAGAATTCTTCAGCAAACCCTTAGTTGTTTAATCAGAATGCCACCAAGAAATATACCAAGAGGTAGAGGAAGAGAAAGGGTGGATGGCGAGCAAGAAAGAGAACGTACCCCACGTCCTCAGCCTGAAAGGAGGGTCGAAGAACTTTTTCTTCGACAAAATCCTCCGACCTTCGACGGAAAAGGAAATCCGTCAGTAGCAGAAGAGTGGATCCGCGCTTTAGAACGAATCTTTAGGTTTCTTCGATGTGATGACCATGAGCGTCTCACATGTATGACATATCAGCTGAAAGGATCTGCCGACTATTGGTGGGAAACCCGTCAGAGAATTTATACACCCGAACAGTTTGAAAATCTCACTTGGGAGCAATTCAAAGAAGCCCTCTTTGAGAAGTACGTTCCGAGAAGTTATCGCAAGCAAAAAGAAAATGAATTTGCAAGTCTCAAGCAAGGGAATAAGACGGTGTCAGAGTACGATCGTGAATTTTGTGAGTTAGCTCGTTTCGCCCCTGATAAAGTTGATTCAGATGAGAAGATGTCCGAACTTTTTCGTGCCGGACTTAGACAAGATATAAAAGTGGTCTTAGCAAGTCAGAGTGCTATGACCTACGCTGAAGCGTTAAATCGAGCCTTAGATATGGAGTTGGCAATGCAGCCAGAAAAACCAGTTCAGACTCCAGCACCTTCCCCAAATCAATCCCCAATGGCCGATAAATCGCAAGCTTCGCACCAAACTCAGATTCAAAAGGGAAAGAGGAAGTGGAATGCTGAAAATCAACCTAGCAAGAAGTCATGGTATGAGCAGAGTCATCGACAATCGACTCAAGAAAAATATAGATCTCCTATTGTTGGTCAAGGTAGCTCGTCTCAGAGACAGCAAGGAATTTCTCCATGCTCTAAGTGCGGAAAAATGCACCAGGGAATTTGTAGAGCAGGAAGTAATAGCTGCTATGCATGTGGGCAACCCGGTCATTACTCTTATCAGTGCCCAAATAAGCAAGAAATGACTGGTGGAGGAAGACCAAATCAGTCTCAGCCTCAGCATCTAAAGGCCATGGAAGGAGTCCCTCAGCCAAATCAGCAGCAGTCACCACAGCAAGAGGAGCAGCAGCAACATCAGAGAGATTTTGATCTCAATCAGGAAACATGCATCAAGGATCAGGGCAATCTAACAGGTATGGGTTGGATGAGTGATGTACCTGTAATAATTCTTTTAGATACTGGTGCATCACATTCCTTTATATTGAGTTCATGCGTAGATACTCTTAGCCTTAAGTTAGAACTAGCTAGCCAGAACTTAAGAGTATCGACCCGATAGGTAAAGCTACCTCATCCACACATGTTTGCCCTAATCTAGAATTTGAAATTGATTCCCTTAAGATGTCAGCAAACCTTCTTGCCATACCTCAGAAGAGTTTATGTTAAAGCCAATACCTCAGGGTAATGTGTATAGACTACAGAGAGTTGAATAAGTTGATGTTGAGGAATTGATATCCTTTGCCATGGATAAATGATCTGTTTGATCAGCTCAGAGGAGCCAGTATTTCCTAAAAGATTGATTTAAAATCTGGCTATCATCACTGGTAGAATCATCAAGAAGGAGTGGCCCTAGAACCAAACCTCAGTTATGAAGAAAAACTGGATGCGATATTGGATCAAAAGGTCCAGCTGCGTAAAAATAAATCGATCGCGTTAGTAAGGGTTAAATAGAGACACCACGGGCCAGAGGAAACAACGTGGGAACTTGAAGATAAGATGAAGGAAAGTATTTCCGAGCTTTTCCCTCGAGATAAGTAAATTTCGGGACGAAATTTATTTTTAGGGGGAGAGAATGTAGTACCCCGCTTTTTCATAACCAATATTAGTAATTAATTAAGAGCTCGTCTAAAAGAATTAAGTTGTGAGAACTTAGAAAGAAAATAAGTTTCGGCAATTTATTTTATTTTCGGATTTTATTTCCATAAATTTTTTTAGAGAAAGCTTATATTGGAGTTGGAGAAACTCTAATAATTTTTATAGTTCAAGAGCTTTTTAATTAAAGCCGTTATTATTAACTGATTAACGTTTGATTGATTAATGGATTTAATAATCAATTTAAATTAATAATTATATGCATAATGTTTAATTCATTAATGTAGTATTTCGTCTTTCTTGAGTATTAAGATTTATTAAATTAGTAAGAAAGATAAGATTTCAGTAAAAGAAAAATTTTCGTTCAGAACATTTATCCGGCAGATATATTCTACCGGAAAAATGAGTTTTAATTAAGAATGATCGTCTCGGTTAATCCGAAACGAAGAAGTTTTTACATTTATCAATAAATGATAAATGTTTAGTCATAAATTGACTGAAAGAAGAATTTAATTTGATTACGTGAAATTTTACGTAATTTATCGCTTAAAAATTTAGTTTCGGTCGATTTGAAAATATTTCGAATCTCCGATTCTTTCTGTGAAATTTTTATCTAGGGTTCGTCAAACCCTAAATTAAATTCCTATGTTGAGAAATTTGAAGTTTAATTAATGAGTAATTAGTAATTAATTAATTGAATTAATTAAGGATTTAATTAATTATCCTAATTACTATTCATCATAAATATCTAAGATATTTATGATGAATAGTAATCTAAACTTATCTATATATATATGAGATTATCATCTTCATCTTCACCCCTCTCATTCCTCTCTCTCTCGATACATACACACACATGCACACACTCCATTGATGATCAATCTTTGAGCTCAAGAAGCAAGATCAATTCATCCTTAAATCTATAATCAAGGTTGGATCTATGTTCTTCCAAGTTCTTAGTTTTCTTTCCATGGTGGAAATCTTTTCTATATATATATATATGTATATATTTTCGAAAATTAGGAAAAAGTGTGGAAGTAATTGGATGATGTTCATATCTTAGTATGATGTTTATAAAATGTTTATATCATGATTAGATGATCAATTATGAATTTAAATGATGCATGAGAAACCCTAGCTCATATATATATATATACGATCGATCATTTTTGGAAGAAATTAAGAAATGGTTGAATGATCTTGATATGATAGTATGATGCTTATATGATGTCTAGATGATCATTGGTATGATTAAATTAAGCATGAAGAACCCTAAACCTAATTTTCTATTATTTTTTCGAAATAAGCCTAGAATGAATTTTTAAGTAATTATGTTATAATTGAGGTTTATAATTTAAATTAACATGATTGGAAGTGATTAGAATGAAATTTGGATTTTAAATTCTTAATTTATCAAAAGGACCGAAATATATATGTATAATAAAGCCATGTATTTGATTTTTAATGAAGAAAATAATGATAGAAATGGAATCTACGTTAAAAATTAAGTGACGTATAATTTTTCGGAATTTTAATACAAAGTTTTGAAATTTAGAGTTTCTAGAGTTTAAATTGCTGGATTAAGTCAGATGGATCCAGCCAGCTTGATTAAGTCAGCTGGATTTACCCCGAACGCACTGAATTACCATTGAACCCACTGGATTTACCTGAACCCGATCATTGGATTTACCCCACTGGATTTACCAATGGACCGATCATTGGAATTACCGATTTGAACTCGATCAATTGGACCCAATCAGCTGGATTTACCTACTGAACCGATCAATGGATTAACTCGGTAGGTCCGGCCCGGCTCGGTTTTCCGGCCGGCTCGGTTTTAAGCCGGCTCGGTTTCCAGCCAGCTCGGTTTTCCAGCCAGCTCAGTTTTCCAGATAACTCAGTTTTTCCAGCTAGCTTGATTTTCCAGACAGCTTGATTTATCCAGCTGATCTTTGCTCAACTTGTTTTCAGTTGTTTCTTTCGTAAACTCAAAAGTTAAAATGTTAGCTATTTTTCCTAATGATAAGCTTAAGTGGTTAATGATGAAATATGTGATTTTATGTTTCTAAGTGTTTCCTGAAGTTGTAATCGATTAGCTATCGATTAAAGAGTTAAGTAAAGTAGAAAAAGTATTAGAAAAGTTAAGTTTTACATTGCCGAGAGAAAACTTAGAAAGCCGAGTCGAAGTAGAGAATTCGTATTATGGCAGCAGTGCATCGCTCATTTCTTTGTTTAATTCTTCTCACTCTTATGTTAAAACCAAATTCTTAAATGAAGGCTCGAGCGGGACCGTAAATTGAGGGAAAAGCCGAGAAGCAAAAGTGTAGTTAAAGTAGCTTCAATTCACGTGGGCTTTTCTAACTAAAGAAATGACAAATGATATACATATATATGATTATATATATATGTGATGTTTCTAAGTTGATTAACTTGCCTAATGTTTGTATGATACCATCTACTGTAGCAAGATGAATTCAGTCCTACGCAAGGTAGGATTTGTGTACACTTAGATGTAATCATGTGCCTTCATAAAGATGGGCCGATTACAAGTGTTTGAGAAGGAGGCCTCCTTCTCAACACTATCACTATGTGATTATAGATCTGGTACATACCTCATAAAGTATATGTCTGGCCAGACAAATATGATTTACAGAAAAGAAAATGTTGAGCATGCACAGGTTTGTTTTTGAGAAAAATTACTTGTGCTTATGCTCTATGGCAAGTTTAATCCCTAACTCCAAGAAGTAAATTTTTAAGTATTTTTGGCATGTGCCCACTGAGTACTTTGTACTCAGCCCCTTGTATATATTTTTTTTAAATGTGCAGGTTAGCTGGAATGAGGATGATGTGTGCTGGATGGATGACGTTGTTGTTAAATACTTAAAGGTTGTTTTGAGAAGTTAGACCTAGAATATATGTCTTCATACATATATTCTTTCGTTTTTCCGCTGCTATGATAAGATGGTTGTTTTGAGAAAGTTTATGAAATTTGATGTTAATGATGTTGGATTCTAGAGTCAAACTATGTTTAAGCCGTTTGAATTCTAAAGTCGAATTCTCTTTTTGTCAAGTTCTTTTGAAACTCAGCTACTTGATTATATATATATATACATATAAGTTGTTCGTTGCTTGAGAAAGCTTTGTCGAACTTGAAACAGTTTTCTTTATCGTGTTTTCTTGATCCTAAAATCAGCTTGTCGTCTTCTTGTTTCTTGTTGATAATATGGTTGAACAGGTCTATTAAATTCCGAGCTGATTAAGTTGTATTCGTTGATTTTGAGACCTGTATGTCATATTTATTCTAAGTTGAGAAATCATTGAGCATCTTTGTTCTTATTAACTGATAGCCGGGTCGCTATCTTATCCTTTGGTTAATCATAAATTGTGTATGTCGTGGGACCCACCGGCTTTGTCATCTAAATTCAAAGCCGGGCTGCGACATTTCTGAATCAAACACTAGACTAATTTGGACGCTTTTGGTGAAGAGCACCTTGCTTCCCATGTTCTTGCTTTCCACGAAGAACGCCTTGAATGCTGGAGAGAATTCTCAGAGAAATTCTCTACAACTCTTGAGTTCTTTAATATGGTTTTTGGTGTGTTTTTTACCTCTCTAATCACATCTATTTATAGGTAAAAATAACGTGGATTTGGTGGGCTTTTGGGCTCCATGTCGGGCATTAGGGCTGAGATTGCACAATTTTATTAGCTCCTCAAAATTTATAGTTATCACAATCAAATCTTTGATTTTCTATGCAGATTTGACACATGACGACTTCTGATTGGCCGAGAATCTCCATGTTTTAAATATCAATTTATATTTATTTAATTTAGGAATTATTTTTAATTAAATTCTTAAAATATAAATAAAATATATAATTGGATATTTATTTATTTTCCACGTGTCACAATTTAATTGGCCTTGAAATTTTATATATTTAGAAATGCCCCCTTGAGACTTGTTTGTGGATAATTTATATTTGGAAATGAATTAGTCTCAAGACATAAATTTATTAGATAGCTTAGACTCTTATGAAGGAGTTCTTGAATTTTTTAATTTGAATTTATAAATAATTCACTTCAAAAATTGGCCGATCCCTTTTAATTTGGATGCCCAAATTGACTAGCAAATCTAGGCCCACCATGTCAAACTTAAAACAATTGTCTTCAAATTTTCCAAACCTTGTTATCATATTCTTACAAAGCATTTACAAGAGAAGTCAATTTGGGCTCAACGAACAATCCATTAAGCCATAAGCTCTTACTTTGCTATTAGAATGTTCGCGACATCAAAATCCACCTAAACAAGAATTGTGCCCCAAGTCAAAATAATTCAAATTATAATAGAATTCATATGAGCAACATTTCTTCATTTTTGATAGAGATGAGCACTATCAATAAAATATCTTGTATTAACACAAACTATAACCGTTGATGATCTAGACTTCTTGAGCACAAATGACTCTTCCTTTTTGTTTGCCAACTTCAGCATCAGATGTAGGCCTATAAATAGCCATCTTCTTTTGATGTTATTCTTCCACAAATCAAATCGGGAACAACAACAGATCTTAAGCACATTTTTCTTCTTCTGTTGTTTTGGTCATCGAGTCTTTGGTCGAACCATAGTGAGTTCCATTCTCCATGTTTATCATATTTCAACTTTTACATTCTGCACACAACATGTTTGTCGATTTGTTTAAAAGAGCATCCCCTTCTTGCTTCTTTAAAACTCAACTATTTCATTAAAGTATTTTTCTATCTTTTCTGATTTCACGCAGCAAAGTGTTGTAGAGTTTAACTCGAGTTTAAATCATGGTTCGCAGGTATAGAAATTTAACCATTCACGTGAGAATTTCATCTTCAGATTTATTTATCAAGCATGATTTTTGAAAATCAAGATAACTTTATTTAATTTATCACCATGAATTAGTCAACCTCTGAATTTGATTGATATCTCTTATTTTCTGCACCAAGATAATTGATTCTTTTAAAACTTTATCATATTCTTTGTGCACCACATGTTCAATATTTTGCATGAAAGAACTTCTCTTCTTTTTTTATTCTTAACTCACAATGAAATTTTACTTCGCAAGGCGACGACAAAAGCTTGAAACATGTAATTCTTTTAGCAGTATTTAAGACTAATTTTTTTTCATCTCTTCCTTTTGCCAAATACTCACAATTTCTTTCTCTTTTGTATTTGTTGTTGATTTAAACAACTACGTCATGGTTTACTTCAAGGATGTCATGGAAGGCAAGAAAACTCACTTACATACTTTGGATAACAAGTGTCAACACTTGAAGAAAGGGATGCATTGGAGGACTTATAAGTCGTTATTTAGCCACGACTGTCCTAAGTTTGTAAATCCTCCACACTAATGGATGGTGTCAAACTTATAAATTACCAAGAGCGACTACCGCTTGGACTTTACAATCTAGTCATCATCACTCGATGGGTAACTCAGATCCGTTGCCTACTTTAGGAAAACGCATGATTGCATTTATAGTTTCATATTGATGCATCACAGAAATCGTGTTAATGCATCATAAAGTGAGCTAACCGTAAAAATAGGACCGTAACTTTTATCGATTTGGCAATTAGGACTTATTTCGTCGGGCCTTGTAAAATAGGACAAAAACTTTATTTTTTCTCGTCCGTAGGACAGTTTCGGGCTTTTTGACATGTGACTTGGTGACTAAAGCCCGATGATGATGTGGATGCCACATTTCATCCTAGTCAGAAAAAAATTGAATAAAAAAACAATTATAATAAAAATATTAAGAAAAGACTAAAAAAGAAAAAGAAATGGATTTTTTTTTCTATCCTATCTCACTCACCCGCAGCCCGATGCTGATGTGGATGCCACATTTCATCCTAGTCAGAAAAAATTGAATAAAAAAATAATTATAATAAAAAAATTAAGAAAAAATTAAAAAAGAAAAAGAAATGGATTTTTTTTTCTATCCTATCTCTCTCACCCGGCCACCCGCCTCCCCCTCCCTATCTCTTTCTTCTCCGCTGCATCCACAACCGACCACCACCATCTTTGATACGATCCTTGTTGATCGTGATCTCGATCACGCAAACGGAAGACTTGACCGATGGATTGGTTGGATGGAATATCCCAAAACCTCTGAATCTAACCCACGAAATGCAGCAACTCGGGGACGATGAATGACACACGAACGAGATTTGGCTGGCTCGCCGATTCATCAATAGATGAATTCGTCTTGGAATAATCAAGATGAATTCGAAACTCTCAAGAGAGAAAGCAAAAGCTCACGATTTATTATGATAAAAGTCTGAATTTTCGTCCAAAACAAAGCCCTCTATATATAGAGGTGAAAACCTAATTCAACTAGGAAACTAAACATGGAAAATAACTCCTAATCTAATAAGGAAACAAATCCTTAGTCAAAACAAAGGATAAAAGTCAAAACTGACTCAACTAAGGCCTAATTTCGGCCACCCTAAATAAACCCACGAAAATAATAAATAAAATAACAAAAACAACTAATTAACTAAACTACGAGTCTTCATGGATCAGCCCAAACATAAGATATTAAATTGATTAATCTTGGGTATCCATCTCCATCTTCTCTAATGGGCTTCTTTGCTCGAGCTCTCGTGAGTGGCCCAACAGGAACTTAGATCGAACTACGGGCTGCATCATTCCCCTCCTCTTGAAGAGGATTTGTCCTCAAATCCAAGTGGTCGGTCCAAATACCGGGATCAAAAATCAAATCTTCTCTCCTTGTAAGAAATGATTGGTGAACCATATCTTTTCCCCCTTGTGCATCATGATTCTTCTTCGGCTCTGACTCATCGCAAAGCTTGACTTGATCTTTATAGACTTGATCTCGATCATCGGGAAAGACATCATCAAATTCCTGCAAAACAGAACGAATAGAATGAGGTAGAGAAGTGAGGTCAGTATCAATAACCAAATTCTCCTTGTACAGCAACACAATCATCGGCCTCTCCTCCTTCACAGTCTGCTTCAAATTACTAGTCCTCGCAAGAAAAGACTTCTGAATAATCCCATTCTCTTTTTTTTCGACAATCTGCTCCTTAGGCTACTCCTCTTCAATGCCCTTAGTTGGCGTCAAAGACTTCTGTGTATCCAAAGTAGTTGGATCACAAATCTCAAATACATCTTCATAAGAATACTCCAAATTTTGTATCTTAGGATCAACATCCTCTTCAACCTCGCCCTGAACTGGAATCTCCATCTCCCTTTGATTTGAACATTCTTCATCTTTGGTATCAACCACGCCATCAACTTTAATCATCATCTGTTTTTTATTCGAACATTGGCTTGTTTGACTGGTATTGGAGATTTCTTCTGATTTCTGCTTTGACAAGGAGTGATTCTCTTCATAGATCCAATGATTCGACTTCCCTCCAAGATACGACTTAGAATCGTTTTTCCTTTGGGTTGAGGGAATGCTCACTTTGATATTTCTCAAGCTGTTATCCTCATGATCCCTTGCTCCACCTCTCCTTCTACTGTCATGGAAAAGCTTAAACTCGTTCTTTATGAATCTCCGCAACTCTCCTCACCACCTCACAAGCACTCGTGTATCACTTAAAGAGGATTCACTCAACACTCGTACATCACACTAAAATATGGCTTTTTCAATCTCTCTAACAATCTCACTCTCTCTTGCCTTTTTCTACTCTGAATTCTCTCATACGGAATCGAACTCTCTTAACTTTTTTTTTATTCCGTGAACAGTACGTGAACAGTAACTTCGAGGGTGAATAGTGACTTTTCGTGGGAGGCTATACGAACTACCAGGACCCCGAATATCAAATCAAAACGTAACGAAATGACAATTTTTTTCCCGAACAGATGCAGACAAACGAAAACCCTAGATATGGCGAAACTGGAACAGAAAATTATCACAGAACAGCACCGAAACCTAAACCCTAGGTTCGAAACTGAAACAGAAGGAAGACATAGAAAGACGGAAACAAACAAATCAGATCACAGAAGGACGAAACAGAAACAAGAAATAGATGGATAAACGAAACCCTAGACTTAAACAAAACTGGATCGAAACTGAAACTAAAAATCACAGAAACTTGAAACAAACAGACGCAGAAAACGAACCCTCAAATTGCAGAAATACGAACCCTCAAATCTGGAAACTTATCGGATCCAGACACAGAAACAGATCGAACACAATCATTACACAGAAACAGATCGAACACAACTATTACACAAAAACGGATCGAACACAATTTTTTTTAACGAACGAAACAAGTCTGGAATATATATGATCGAAGCAAAACACGAGAAATGATATAAAAACTCAATTAAAACCTAAATCGATGCCTAGAATCCCCGAAGAAGACCCGACTGGAATCTATAGCAATTCAACTCCAATTGAGCTGAAATTTAAACACAAATTATAAATTGTAAACAGAAACAACATATCCAAAATTCAGCAAAAACGCACGAGTAGAACTAAAAAACGCTCGGTGCTCAATTTTGGTCTGATTTAGGGTTTTGGCAAGAAAGGAATTTGCGGCTGTTTTGAGATGGAGCGACGAGGGTGGATGCCTAAAACTCTACCCTTGATACGAAGAAAGAACACAAAACCTGGATACGAAATGCGG
Source organism: Agastache rugosa (assembly GCA_031470985.1). Taxonomy (NCBI): domain Eukaryota; kingdom Viridiplantae; phylum Streptophyta; class Magnoliopsida; order Lamiales; family Lamiaceae; genus Agastache; species Agastache rugosa. The sequence goes on from CM062607.1 coordinate 18,337,272, forward strand.
CTCTGGTGCCAAATGATACGATCCTTGTTGATCGTGATCTCGATCACGCAAACGGATGACTTGACCGATGGATTGGTTGGATGGAATATCCCAAAATCTCTTAATCTAACCCATAAAATGATCTAGGAGACGGATCCCCAAACCCCAACGTAACGTTGATGCAGCAACTCGGGGACGATGAATGACACACGAACGAGATTTGGTTGGCTCGCCGATTCGTCGATAGATGAATTCGTCTTGGAATAATCAAGATGAATTCGAAACTCTCAAGAGAGAAAGCAAAAGCTCACGATTTATTATGATAAAAGTCTGAATTTTAGTCCAAAACAAAGCCCTCTATATATAGAGGTGAAAACTTAATTCAACTAGGAAACTAGACATGGAAAATAACTCCTAATCTAATAAGGAAACAAATCCTTAGTCAAAACAAAGGATAAAAGTCAAAACTGACTCAACTAAGGCCTAATTTCGGCCACCCTAAATAAACCCACGAAAAAAATAAATAAAATAACAAAAACAACTAATTAACTAAACTATGAGTCTTCATGGATCAGCCCAAACATAAGATATTAAATTGATTAATCTTGGGTATCCATCTCCATCTTCTCCAATGGGCTTCTTTGCTTGAGCTCTCGTGAGTGGCCTAACAGGAACTTGGATCGAACTACGGGCTACATCAATCTTTTCCTCTCTCATCTGAAATTGAAAAATTAACATCATCTCTTCTCTCTCCTTCTCCATCTCCATCTGAAAATCCATATCAACCTCCAAATATACCTTCTGCCCATCTTTTTTCTCTCCGTCTGAAAGTGGTGTTGGCAAATTTTAGTGGGTTTAGTGAAGATTGGAGTGAAGTTGAGGTCGAGGCGACGGAGAGGCAAAAAGAAAAAGGTCTAAAATTGACGGTGTTCTTGCTGCCGGAGAGGGATTTCGGTGGTGTTTGTAGATGAATTTTTTTGCTGCTCCATTTCTTGATCCGCATCAATTGATCGGAAAAGGTGGGGTTGGTCCCAGCAAGAAATCCCCAAACGAGAGAGAGTAGAACAAAATAGAGAGGAGAAGATGGTGGTCGACGGAGGTGGAGGCGGGCCAGTGGTGGTGGTTGGTTGTTGGGCGAGAGAGATAGGGAGGTAGGTGGGCGATAGAGAAGGATTTTGCCGCCACCACCATCCACATGCATTGCTTGTTCCACCGCGTATTTCTTTCTCTCGCTGGAATTGTCGATTTTCCACACGCGGATCTTGTAATCGTTGTGCGTCGTGAACAACTTGTCGCTTAGGATGACGACGGATTTGACGACGCTCTGGCACTCAGAGACGGAATGATTGTCGAATATTTGTGTGTAGAAGGAAGGGTTGTGATCCCAAATATGGACTTCGCCATCGGAAGCACCGTTGTAGAGGTATTTGTCGGCGAGGTTGAGAGAGAATATGTAGGAAGAGTGGCCTTTGCGGGTGGCTAAGCATTGGTGGTGTGCTGCGGTGGTGCCTGTGGTAGTGGGGAGGTCGAATGGCGTCGTTAGGGAAAGGATTGAAGGGAGGCTCGCGATCGACTGTGAAGTGAGAAATTATTTCTATTTTTTTTAAAAGGAGAGATGATGAGTTAGAGTGATCGGAATCTTGATATTCTTCAAATCGAAAAGGTGAAGGGCGTTATGTAATTCTGCCCCATTATTTTTCTTTGAATTCCGGCGATGGCGGCGGATTCAGCAGGGGATGAGGGAGAAAGAGGGAGAAAGAGGGAGATGCTGGTGGGGGAGAGAGAGGAGAGAGAAAAAAATCCATTTCTTTTTCTTTACATTTTTTCTTAATTTTATTATTTTAATTATTTTTTATCAATTTTTTGCTGATTAGGATGAAATGTGGCATCCACATCAGCATCGGTCTTTAGTCATCAAGTCACGTGCCAAAAAGCCCGAAATCGTCCTACGGATGAGAAAAAATAAAATTTTAGTCCTACTTTACATGGCCCGACGAAATAAGTCCTAATTGCCAAATCGATAGAAGTTATGGTCCTATTTTTATGATTAGCTCTCATAAAGTTGTGCGCAGAACATCAATATATATGCTCAACGGTGTCAAGCTTGCCAGTTTCATGCTAACCTCATTCATCAGCCACCCAAATCCCTACACCCCACTGTCGCTTCTTGGCCTTTTGATGGTTGGGGGAAGGATGTTATAGAGTCTTTGACAAAATCATCAATGGGGCATTTATATATCTTGGCTACAACATATTACTTCTCCAAATGGGCTGAAGCAATACCATTGAGAAAAGTAAAGAAATAAACCGTTGCTGATTTCATCAAAGTCCATATCATTTATTGCCATGAAATTTCCCGATACATCATTACTGATAATAAAAAAAGCCCTTTAGTAATGCCTTCATACACAAACTTTATGAAAAGTTTGGATTCACGCAGAGAAAGTCATCCATGCACAATGCAACAGCTAATGGATTGGCTGAAGCTTTCAATAAGACATTGTGCAGTTTGTTGAAGAAAGTCATTGTAAAGACAAAACATGATTGTCATGAAAGAATTAGAGAAGCACTGTAGGCATACAGTTATACTCACAGGACCCTTACACAAGTAACTCCTTACTCTTTGGTGTATGGCGTAGAAGCTTTAAATCCCATTGAACAACAAATTCTATCATTGAGGATTACTATCCAAGAGGGCTTGACTGAAGAAGAGAATGCTCGTCTATGCCTTGAAGAGTTAGAAGCCTTGGACGAAAAATGACTGGTGGCTCAACAAAGATTGGAATGCAATCAAAAGTCTTTCAAGAAAAGGGTGCGGCCACGCTGTCTTTCAAGCCATTACGTTTTGACTTGACCCTTTTTATATAAAAAGTACGTAGGCAGCTTAGATATATTCTAAGTTCAGTCATGTTTTGTGTTTTCCTTCAAGTTAGATGATTATGATCATGTTTTGGATTGTAATTTAAATTGAATAGTTGTGGTCTAAAAGCGCAAGTATTCAAGATGAAAGACAAGTGGTATTGAGTATGAGAGAAAAAGTATGAAAAGACTTTTGATCTTTCAATGATTCTCTAAGTATTTTATTGCATATATATTCACTAAAAAAGAGCAACGAAAAGAAAGTGCAACAAAAGGAAAAGAAAAGAAACAACTATAAGAAAGTAAAGCAAAACGAAGAAGCAATATCGAAGCAAAACGTTTTTGATCTTTCAATGATTCTCAAGCGGCCTCCAAAAGATCCTTTGAATTCTTTAAGCTTTTCAACACTTCATAATCTATGGGAGGAGCATTCTTGAGCTTAACGAATTCTTCTTTGAACTCGTAAACCTTGTTTTGAGTTGCTTGGTGAGCAGCTTGAAGTTGCATTAGACTTGATGAAAGTGTAGCAATCTCTTGTTTAATGGAGTCAATTTGAGCAGCTTGCTTACTTGCTTCAGCACTTGTATCGTGAAATTTTCTTTCGGCTTCCTCCAGATGTGACTCGCAGAAAGCTTTCTACGAATCAATATATTTGAACATGGAAGTCATCAAAGCTTTCTATATATATATATATGTATATGTATATATATATATATGTTGTGATCGAGTCGAAAAATGCAGCGGAAATTAAGTTTTTTTTTAATAGAAATATGAAATAACATTTATTTAAAATTAAAGTTTCATGACTTCACGTTGTATGATGTAAAAGTTGGAAGATCGAATCTTGCTTACCTTTTCGCACTCTGATTTTAGTAGGGTATAGGAGCAATCAGTTGCTCGTCCTTCTCTTGCAAGGAACCAATTGTTTCCCCTCTATCAAGTCCACACTTGAAGAACGAGTCTAGTGTAGAGTAGATCACTAGTTCTCTCCATACTAATATTATGCGTGCAAAATCAATAGGAAGTAGTGAGTAAAAAATCAGAACGATGTAGATTATAAAGGAGAATAAGAGCTAGCGTAGTTCATAATGAGAGAAGAAACGTTTCTATTCATTTTAACGCCGTTCATCAACCCCAATAATTAGGATAATTTATAGGGAAAAGGTACAAATACCCCCTTCATATTGGCAGCGCTAGGCAAAAACCCTCCTAAAGTTTTCGGGTGCATTTACCCCCTCGCCGTGACGGAAACAACACTTCCACGGGCAAGAATTATTCTTGTGGAACCCTTACAATTCCTAAGAATTAATTGGTGCTAAATGCGAAAATTAGGAAAAAATTTGTTTAGAATCCTAGCTCACAACTATCAAAATTCAGGCGAACTTCTCCGATAATTTGCATCAAGCCAACTATTTGTTGTTGACATTGATGATCTCATATTCTTCAAGTGGTTGATCATCCTTTTTCGTGCAAATTATCGGAGAACCTCGCCCGAATTTTGATAGTTATGAATTCAAAATAATTTTCCCAAATTGAGCTTTTAGCTCCAATTATGTAATATATAACCGTTGGGAATTGTGAGAGTCCCACAAGAATGAAAATAAATCAAAAATATTTTTTTGCTAACGGAAGTGTCGTTTCCGTCACGACTTGTATGATGTACTGGATTTTCTGAAATTGCAATAGCACTTTAGCTATCACAGAAAATTGGAACTTGTCCAGTTTTCACTTCACAGTCATCCAGCTGATGTTTCAGCAGAGAATTTAAGAGCAACAGCTTCCACCTACCATATATTCTGCTTCTGTTGTGGAAGTTGCGACGCACGTTTGCTTCTTTGAAAACCATGATATCAACTTGCTTCCAATGAACTGGCATGTTCCTGAAGTTGACTTCCTATCCAGTCGATCTCCAGCGATGTCTGAGTCTGCGTATCCAGTCAGCTGTAGATTATCTTCAGCTGGGTGCCACAACCCGACATTCTGAGTTCCTTTGAGATATTTGAGAATGTTCTTGGTTGCTTGCATGTATGCTTCTTTAGGATCAACTTGAAATCTAGCATATACTCCGACTGCAAATGATATGTCTGGACGACTGGCTATTAGATACAGCAGGGAGCCTATTATCCCTTTGTATTTGCTTGAATCAACTGATTTTCCTTCAGTTCCTTGTTCAATCTTCCAATTTGTGTTCATCGGTATCTTCACTGTTCTGCTGGATTGAACTCCGTATTTAGCGATCAAGTCTTTCACGTGCTTGGATTGGTTTATGAATATTCCTTCTACTGATTGATTGACTTGAAGTCCTAGGAAGAAACTCATTTCTCCCATCATAGACATTTGGAATTGTTTTGACATCATTTCTCCAAATCGTTGGCATAGGAATGTTGATCTTGATCCGAAGATGATGTCATCCACATAGATTTGAACAACTAGGATGTCTTCTCCCAACTTGATGGCGAAGAGAGTTCTGTCTACAGAGCCCTTCTTGAATCCTTTGGATACAAGAAAATTTGATAGAGTATCATACCAAGCTCGAGGTGCTTGCTTCAATCCATATAGCGCCTTCTTTAACTTGTAAACTTTGTTTCCTTCCACTTCAAATCCAGGTGGTTGTTCAACGTAAATGTCTTCTTTGATTTCTCTATTTAGAAATGCACACTTAATTAATATCCATTTGATAGACTTTGAATCTGTGATGTGCTGCATAAGCGAGAAATAATCTGATTGCTTCCAGTCGAGCTACTGGAGCAAAAGATTCTTCGAAGTCAATTCCTTCTTGCTGTGTATAACCCTTGGCAACGAGTCAAGCTTTGTTTCTGATGATGACTCCAAGAGTATCCAGCTTGTTCTTGAAAATCCATATGAGTCCAATGACTTTGACTCCTTCTTGCATGGCATTTGTCCAGGGTACACTTTTCTGAGGAATTCATTTAGCTCTTCTTGCATGGCATTTGTCCAGGGTACACTTTTTAATACTTCTAGAATTGATTGAGGTTCTGGAACTTGAGCTACATAGTATGCCATTAGAGCTGTGTCTTCATCATAGACTGTCAGTTCTAGCTCTACTGAAAGTTGAGCTTTGTCAGCTGCTTCTTGATGATTTGATGTTGTAGCTTGGGCGGCTGAGCTTCTGGTTCTGACTCGGTCTGATGGTTCTCCAATGATGGCAGACGATGGATGATCTTCAATCCAACTTCATCTTCTACAAATTTCTTCTTCCAGCTGATTGATGCTAGAAGTAGCTAGATCTAGTCTGGCTTGGAGTTGTTCTGGAGTTAAGTCTTGAGATTGAGACTCCACTTGAATTGGAATTGAATTTGATCTTCCTTGTGGTGACGTCTGTAAGAGTTCATCTGGAGAGGGTGTTGGGGATTCAGCTGTGTCTGGATTTCCAGCTGATGGCATTCCCCCTTGATTTGGTGTTGGAGGTTCCTCTTGATTTCCAGCTGGTGGAACTTCTACTTGATTGATTTGAAGTTCTTCTTCTGGCTCATCATCCCATATTAATGGTTCGTCCAGATTCCTGATTCGAGTCTCTTGAGCTCTTGTCTGAGTTTGCCTTGAAGATTCTCCTTCATTTCTTCGTTTGATTGAATCTCTGAATTCGAATGAGGACTCGCCAAAAGTAACATGGGGAGTTACTTCGATTGTTTGAGTTCTTCTGTTGAAGACTCTGTAAGCTTTGCTTACTGCTGAGTAACCAAGGAATACTCCTCGGTCAGTCTTTGCGTCGAACGCCTTTAGTTGAGTTTTCCCATTGTTTAGGATGTGACACTTGGATCCGAAAACCTTGATGTATCCGATGTAAGGTTTTTTGTTATTCCATAGCTTGTACGACGTTTTTCCTTACCTTGAAGTGAGTAGGGAGCAATTATGAGTAAAGCATGTTGTGTTGATTGCCTCGGCCCAGAACTTCTTTGGAATGGCAGAGCTGGCTAACATTGATGTAGCCGCTTCTTTGAGTGTTATGTTTCTCCTCTCTGCTACACCATTCTGCTGGGGTGTGCGTGCAGCTGAGGTTTGATGTTGAACTCCATTCTTTTTGCAGTATTCATAGATCATTTCATTTAGAAACTCCGTTCCTCAATCTGATCTGATTGACATTATTTTGCACTCCTTTTGAGTTATGAGCCTTTCCAGCAAGATTGGCAGCATGGTTCTTATTTCGCTTTTCTGGTACAGGAATGACACTCATGTGAATCTTGAGAAGTCATCCACTAAGACCAAAGTATATTTTCTGCCGTTGAAACTTGTTGGAGCAACTGGACCAAAGAGATCCATGTGTAGGAGTTGAACAACGAGATCTGTTGACGACATTGGCTTGAGAGAGAATGAAATTCTGGTTTCTTTTCCCTTGTTGACACGCGCTGCACATATGACTTTTGTCATATACTTGATCTGGAATTCCATTAGCGAGCTGGTTTCTAGCCAGTTTGTTGATTGTCTTGAGATTGAGGTGATTCAGCCGTCTGTGCCACAGCCAGCTGACTTCATTGCTGCTTTTAGATACAAGACAAGTTTCCAGAGAGCTACTGTTCAAGTCAGCAAAATACATATTTCCTTCTCTTTTCCCTCTTAGTAGTACCTGCTTGGTTTCCCTGTGCTTCACTGTGCATCCCTGTGCATCAAACTTGACAGAAAAACCGTTGTCACAGAATTGGCTAATGGAAAGCAAATTATGTTGCAGTTCTTGTACATATGAAACATTAGATATTTTAACATTGTTAGTTTCAAATGTACTGTAACCTTTTGTTAGACCTTTGGAGTTGTCACTAAATGTTACTTGGGGGCCTGGACGCTCGATGTACTCCAGAGTAGATGCTTTAGGTGAGTCATGTGCTTGGAACATCCACTGTCCATGTACCATAGTGTTCTCATCGACTCATCAATGATGCGTCTTTCCCTTGCGACCTGTAATAGAAATCAAAATTTAGGTACCCAGTTTTAATTGGGTCCTTGTGGGTTAGCTAGAGATTCTTTCACGACCCAGATCTGCTTGATGACTCGTATTGGGTCATTCGATATGATGATTCTTCCAGCTGTGTCGATGTACACAATTTTTGTATTCTTTGGTTGTTGTTGGGGGGTCTTGGTCTCTGTACTCTACCAGTTTGATTTCTCTGCTGATATCCGGATCTTTTTCGGTTTCTAGTTGAGTATCCAGCTGAGACGTTCCTTTGTCTCTGCTGTCTTGTGTGATATCTGTGCTGGAATTGGTACTCCAACTGGTGATCATATGACCGATATCCAGCTGGGTATCTCCTTTTATATCTTGGTTGATATCTTGCTACGTGTTGCTGATATTGCTGGTATCTGATTTGTCCAGCCTGCTGTCTCCGTTGTGGTTGAGCACGTAGCTGTCTGATTTGTGTTTGTGGCTGCCTCACAGCTTGCTTATTCGAAGCCTGTTGTGTTCTCGATATTTGTTGTTGAGCAGCTGGAGTTGGGCTCTCATTTGCCTTCACAAACATTACTTTTGTTCCACTTGTGGAAGCAATGTTTGTGCTTCTTTTGTTCCAGTGTAACCCAATCCTGTCTTGAGTGCTGCTGGACGCTGAACACTTATGATTTCGTCCATTGTTGTGGTAGCTTGATGAGTGTTACCATATTTGTAGTTAGCGCATCTTCAGACTTCTTCAGCTCCGTGATCTTAGCTGTCTTTCTTTCTGATCCAGCTGTGGTCTTTTCCAAGTCTTCCAACAGCTGTTTCTTTTCGTAGTAGAACTCCTTCATCAGATGATCTTGTTTCACTATCTTGTCCTTGAGCGAAACAACTTCCTCTTTAAGCTGTGTAGTATCAGCTGCTTCTGATGCTCTTTTCTTTTCTAGTTCCACTTTTAGCTCGGCATTCTCACACATGATTATGTCAAGGATCTCTTGTAGCTCCTTAAAGTCATTCATAACTTTCTCTACTAAATTCCAGTCAGGTAGTCCTAAATCTAAAACCTGTGTAGAGTGTTCGTATGATGGTGAGGGGTTAGATAAGTTTTGAGTTCTTCTAGTTACCTCATCCTAGTCAAGTCCGTCAATCTGTCCCATAAAACAAGTATCCCATTCTTGTTCATCATGGGCCATGAGTGCATCTTCCTCTGAATCTGAGAAAGGCATGTTGTCATCCATCTTGTTGCATTCAGACTCCTCATCAGCAATGTAGGCTCTTCTTCTGTCAGCTGCCTTAGCTTTCAGAAGGTCTTTTTCCTTCTTGGACAGCTTGGGACAGTCCTGCTTGTAGTGTCCCGGCTCCTTGCAGTTGAAGCAGCCTTCGTCTGTCTGTTTTGAGTTGTCAGCTGACTTTTCATCAGCTGCCACATACTTGTCTCTGTATGTTCTTGCAAACTTCTTGTACTTGCCCTTGCTGGTGTTGAGTCTGTTGTAATTTTTAACCAACATGGCAATTTCTTCGAGTAGCTCTTCCTTGCTCATGTCCTTCTTGTCCTTCTTCTTCTTTGAGACTCAGCTGACTGCATGTGTGTAGATTTTTCAGAGTTAGCTGTGAAAGCAATCTCCTTTGGTGCAGGTGTCAGCTCTCCATCATTTTGCTTGCTTGAAGATTCTTCCATGGTGATCATCAAGTTGTATTCGTTAGCCTTGAGCAGGGAGAATAATCTTTCTGTTGATAGATCACCCAAGTCACTTCGACTTTGGTGAACTACCTTGTACGTATTCCATTCAGCTGTGAGTGCTGAAATGACCTTCAAGTTCTTTTCTCGCTGGGTGTATTTCCCAGTTCTGATTGTTTCAATTTCCACCACAATGCTTGAGAATCTGAGCTCCATTCTTTCGATGGACTCGTTGGCTAGCTGCTTGAAGTTATCGAACTTCTGGCAGGCGATGGTGAATTTATTTTCTTTAATTTCTTCTGACCCTTCGCACAGCTTAGCTAGGGTTTCCCAGATTTCCTTCGTTGTGTTGCAGTTGATGATTTTGCTAAGGTAGGCATTCGAGACGGTTGATGAGATTGTATTCCTTGCGAAGCTGTCGAGTACAGCTTGTTTCCTCTCTTCTGAAGTATATTCACTCTTCGGTTTGAGGATTTGTTGATATACTGACTGTCCACCATCCTGTGTCGGTACAAGCTCATTTCCTTGCTTGTATATAAGAATGGGTCCGTCTGTGATGACGTCCCATATCATATCATGATGTGCACAAAGGAAACTCTTTAATCTGAATTTCCAGATGGCATAGTCATCGATTGAGAAGGTTAGGAGATTCCTGCTAAGAGAAGAATCCATGAAGATATGCACAGTATGCAATAATATGAGTTTTTAAAAAATGGATCTGTTCAGTTGACCACTGATAGAGAAAGATCAAGACGAATCTCTTCATTCAGAGACAACGGTCTTTTGAACCACTGCTCTAATACCAATTGATGGTCCCTGAGCGGAGTCTTTGGTGTAGAGGGGGGTGAATACACCAAAGATAAAAACTTTTTAAACTTTTTATCAAGTTAAAATCTGAGAGTGAGAGCTCAGTTATAAATCCTACTGACTTCTTGACGAAGACGGTCAGCTGGACTGATAACAAAGCTGGCGGTACGGAATGAGATGGTTTTAAAACTTAGCTCGTGTACTTAGAAAAACTCAGCTTGAAAAATATTATTTTTAAGTTTTCAGCTTAGTCAAGTTGTGCAGTTTTTGAAAAACACAGCTGTCCTGAGCGAGCAGCTGAGTATGCAGTTTGAATAATATGTTATGCTGTGTGGAGTTAGTTCTTTAACTGAAAATTCAGGAAATAAAGAATAGAAAAAGAACACAGTATTTAACGTGGTTCGGAGAAAATCCTCCTACGTCCACGACCAGATAAACTGGTAATTTACTACCACTTGGTTTACGAGTACCAAGTAACTTCGCAGCTCTACTGTGTTCTAACGGTTTACGAGCACTATAGAAGCCCGAACCTTTCAGTTTTCGGGTACTGAAAAAACCTTACAACAACTTGAATTTCGCGCTTCAAGCTAGCGTAACCTTAACCTAACCTTTCTGGCTAAAGAAGGGGTTTGGTTTTGGGGTTTCAACTATGAACGAGTTCTTACAATGAAGAACTTTAAGTTTAAGTGAACTCGTTTAAAATCTAGGCTTTGGATATACAAAGAATTCTGCCTAGGGATCAGACAAAAAACTGGGCAGTTTCTGAACTAGAAACATTTTAAGATAAAATTTTCTTTCGAAAGAGTAAGAACTGTTAGAGAGCTTTTGAATGCTTGAGAATTTCAGAAGATGAAAGCTTGCAGAGCATTTTTCGTTATTGATCCTGAGGTTGAAGACTGGTGTTTATAGGTAGAGATTCAAAACTAGCTTTTGGAAGAGCCGTTTGAATCTCACCTACTCTCTGATCTTCACGATCTGCCTTTGGGCGTATCTTCACCTATCTTCATCAGTGTCAGATCCTAGGTTCTGCACTCTAGAATGCTGATTTGGCAATCCCTCATTGGTCAAAGTAAATTATCTTCTTCTGACACCAGGATTTTTGACTTCAAGCTAGTTTTTGAATTTGGAGCTGGATCTGAAACTCTGACTTGAACTGAAGTTTTCAGAGTTGACATTCCTTTGGTCTGTACAGCTAGATTGATTCAGCTGTGTTTTCTTGGCTTTGACTCAGCTCGGTCATTCTTCAGCTTGATTCGCTCGATCGACTGCTCACTGAAAACTCACTCGATAATTTGACTCCGTTGGTAATACAGCTGGATCTTCTACTGTCTTCAGCTTCCTCAACCTGTAAACTCAGAAAAATCTAACGTCAAACAGGCGAGCAGAAAAACACTACTTAGGTTGATGCGATCATCTACTTGGTTGGAGTCAGTTGGGTTTTGGTATTAAATCAAAACTTAAAATTTTTCCAACAACTGACGTTCTTGAATAATGATGTCGTTGTTAATATGTGATTTGACTCCGTTTGTCTTGATAGCATGTTTTGTTGATTTGAAAGTATGATTTGGTGTATTTTGGTTCATGTTCGATAACTTGAGTCGTTATCTTATCATTTGGTTAATCATAAATTGTGTACGTTGCGAGACCCACTGGCTTAGTCATCTTCACTCTAAGTTGGGTTGTGACAAGGTCTCAACCGACTCACTAAATTAAAACAAAGCAGCCCCTCTCCACACACACACTTTGCTTTAGGCAAAGTGGTTGTGTGAAGAAGGGCTACGGGCAAACAAAAAAAAACAAAATAAAAAAATAAAATAAAAATAAAAAACTTAAACATTAAATAAACTAACCCCCCACCCACACACACACTTTGCTTTAGGCAAAGTGGATGAATAAAGGGTTACACTTCGATAAAATTGATCAGGGCGTACGGGATACTCTTTCTGACCAACAGACGCACAACAAAAACAGACTAAAAAACATAAAACAAAATCTAAATTACTAACATGGGAGGAACAATTTTGGAGAAGGGTTCAGGTGGACACCTGAATCCAATCTGGGCAATGAAAGCATAGATGATGGCTTGCGTTTTGATGGCTATCTTGGTCAGTTGGGCAACCACTTTCCTTATTTTCTTAATTGCAGATGTCTCAGCCTCTGCTTTCTCTTTGCCTTTAGAAGGAGCTCATCTGACATGAAAAATGGTCGCTGGCATGTCCCTCTCTTTGGGCGCAGTAAAGTGTGCATTGCCCTTAGTGGACGTCCTTCATTTTGACCAGAGCATTGCTCTCTTTGACTACTGCAGCTACTCATTTGCCTTGTATATCTGAATACCAAAAACAAAACCCACCTATGCAAGGAAAAACAACTAACTATCCTAGGGTTAACGCTAAGAAGGGAAATAGCTTTGCCCAAAGACAATTATTAAATTGGAAAGAAAATAACATACCAGGTTGTCTCCTAGTCAGCGCATTAGTTAACATCGCGGTACGACGTGATTTTCTTCTTTTAGTGTTCCTCAATAATAAGGAGATCTAGAGCCTCCTTCTGACCAGTTTTATGCCCGTAGTATGCCTTCGAATACAGACCATTTGCCTTGAATGTATTGCCTAACTTCAGATTCCTGATTTCAACAGCCCCATTAGGAAATTGAGTTTGCACCTTTAAAGGTCCTTTCCATTTGGTCGAAAGCTCACCGAACATGAGCTTAAATCTGGACTGATTCAAGAGTGTCATTTGCCCAGAGTCGAAGTTCTTTTCCTTCATGATTAGGTCGTGAGCCTTCCTCATCCTTTCTTTGTCAAGCGCCACATGTAGCCCAAATATCCATCCAAAACAACAAAAGTATTTGTTGCCCGCTAACTTTTCCAATATCTTATCTATGAAGGGCAAATGAAAACGATCTTTGGGCATCTTTAGGTTCAACTTCCGGTAGTCGATGCATACTCTCCAGCCCGTTTGTAATCTCAAAGCCACCATCTCATTCTTCTCTTTTTCAACCACTTGTTTGCCCAACTGTTTGGGCACAACATGAACCGAACTAACCCGTCTGCTATCGGAAGTTGGGTATATTATGCCCAAATCCAATAGCTTTAGGACCTCCTTCTTAACAACCTCTTTCATGGCTGAATTGAGCTTTAGTTGAGGGTCTCTGACCGGAACGACATCTTCTTCGAGCAACATGTGATGCATGCAAACAGTTGGGCTTATGCCCTTCTCCTTCTTGTCGATGGTAAGATAAATACTGTCTTCTGGGCTAAGAGTGGGAATATCGAGTGGTTCAATATTTTGATGCCTTATGCCCTCTTGGATCACCACATTGAAAGGGTCTCCAATTCCGATCTCTGGACAGACCGCCTCCGCAGCTTGCTCAATATGGTCAATGCTTTTCACCATCTCTATGTCGCTAGGATGCTTGTTTGTTTGATAAATATTGTTTGACAGAACCTTACCTCGCAAAAGTGTCCTCCCAGACACAACTAAGGCACAAAAAGACTCAAAAGACTCGATCTAGACCTAAGAATAAGACACAAAATGAGCACGAAATACGAGCTCATCATTCTCCAACAAGCATCCATGTATCACGTATGTATACTTGCATCAATTTATGAAATCATTGATGAAATACAATGCTGTAATCTTATAAGAATATACCATACGTGCTAGTCTTTATTTGACAATTCAATGTCCTATCTAAGGCACAAGCCAAATAGTTTGTGAGCTATTCGGAGCTCGGCTTGAAAAAAGTTCGTTCGTTTACTAATCGAGCCGAGCTCGAGCCTCGAACTGAGCTCAATAATTTTTTCGAGCCGAGCTCGAGCTTATTTATATTCGGCTTGAATAGCTCACGAATACGTTCGAGTTTGATATTAAACGAGCCAGCTCACAAATATGTTCGCGAGCCTTTTAAATGAACATGTTCGTGAATATTTCTAATTATTATATATATTTTTTTATTTTTAATACCAATATTTAATTTATACATATTGATAAGTTAATATTTTTTAACTCTTATATATATATATTTTATTTTTAATGCTCATGATAATTTGATAATAAATAAAAATAATTACTATATAATAAATAAAAGTAATTTATTTTTTAATTATTATATTTTTTTTTCGAGCTGAGCTCGAGCTTGGTTGTTATATGTCGAGCCGAGCTCGAGCAAGCTAGTATTCGGCTCAAATCGGCTCGTATACAATCCTAGACTTATCTTGAATAGCCATTTAATTCGGAAAAAATTTAAGACCAAAATTTCATAGACGTATTTCATAATTACCATCATATGCATGATCACGTCTCATAACTTTATAAAGGTCTAAGGACATTATCTAATTCATACAAGTTATTAAATAACTAAGATATTAGATAAGTAAATTAATGCCTTTCATTAATATAAATTCCAATAAGATTGAAAAATAAATTAATTATAAAAATAAAGAGTAAATCGACCAATCTAATTGGTGCGTCGGGTGTAACTCTTTGAATATATATATATATATATATATATATATAGAGAGAGAGAGAAAGAGAGAGAGAGCTAGCTATGTGGTTTGTGGTTGTGGCCTTGTGGAGCGATGGTGACAGCGATTGTGGTGACGGTGTTGTCTGGCGGCGGGGGCAGTGACAACTATGGTGGGTGGTGGTGGTGGTGGTGAAGAGAAAGATGGAAGATGGAGAGGGAGAGAGAGATGTGATCGAACTAGAAGTAAAAGAGAAAGTGTGTTGCTGGAAATTTCCCCTGTGCATCTCTTATTTCTAAATCAATGTCAAAATTTTAGATTCAATTCTAGACATACATTCTTTGCAAATGAGTGGTTAAGATTAGTTATTATTTCATCAACATCGGCATGTGCAATTACAGTTCTGTAATACCCCGCTTTTTCATTACAAGTCTTAGTAAGTAATTAAGATAATTATTTAGAATAATTTAAAATGCAAGAACTTAGAAGGAAATTAAGTTCCGGGAATTAAAATAATTCGACAACTTAATTTGCCGAATTTTGATGATTTAAGTTTTATTTTCGTTTCGGTGAATCCGAAATGAAATATTAAAGGTGTTTATAATTATGTGCCATTATATGCGCATTATATGAGAAATATGTGACATTTTTGAAGTATTTAATTTTCTAGGGATTTATGAATTTTTCCCCGGCAATTTAATTAATTTTCGGATTTTATTTCTGGAATTTTTAGAGGAAGTTTATAGTAGGGTCTGAGAAACCCTAATAAAATATTATAGATCGAGAGCTTTTTAAATTAAAGCTTCTATGATTATTTATTTGATGATTAATTAATTAGTGAATTAATTGATCAATTAAGATGAGATTTATATGCTTAATGTTTAATTAATTAATTAGATGTTTAATTAATTAATTAAGCTAAGTTATTAAGCATAATTTTTCCTAGGAAATAAAGCTTGTATTATGAGCTTAATTAAGATTTTCTAATTAAATCTTGTCTAACAATAATTAGTGATTTATTTAATTACTAATATATATTGTGAGAAATTAAATTAGAGCATGTGTTAATTTCTAATACTAGGGTTATTTTATTAATTAATTATTGCCACCTCATTATGTCTCCAACATAATGATTATAAGTGTTGGATAATTAGCCAACAAGTTTGTCAAATTCATTGAATTTAATTAGTGTGTTAGTGTTAGTATGTAATATAAATGCATGCATCTCTCATTACTCTCTCATCTCTCTCAACTCACGCAGACACACACACTCACACACACACGACACACACACTTTCACACACAGATAGCCATAATATCATCCAAAAAGGTTAGATCTATGGTTATTTAAGCATTTAGCTTAAGATTAAGCAAGAACACACCATCCCCTTCATCTCCAAAAATTTCGAAAATTATGTATATGTTAGAGGATGGATTTGATCTTCAAGTATGATGTTAAATCTATGATTTAGATTAAATTTCTATCATTAAATCATTGAGAAATCAAACCCTAACCCTAATTCTCATTTTTTAGAAAATTATGAAATAAATTGGGGTTTTTGATTCTTGATTTATATGATTAAATTGATGAGTTATATGAGCTTCTATGATGATTATAAGCATGATAAATGATTTAATTGAGCAAGAAATAATCACTTTATTTTTATTTTAAAAAGGGCCGAAACTTTGGCAAAAATTAGGACTTTTAGATTTGATCTTCTATGATCAAATTGATGATTTATATGAGCTCATATGATGCCTATAAGCATGTAAGATAATTGAATTGAGAAAAAATTAATCAATTTCCTATTTATTTTTATAATAGCCGAAAATTTGGCTAAAAATAGGAAAATTTGATTTTGATGTTCTAAGATTAAATTGATGATCAATTTAGTCTTAAATGATGTTATTGAGCATGATGATATATGAATTTAATGAGTTGAATTCCCCCTTGCATTAATTTGGAATTTATTTAAAAATTAGGGTTTCTAGGTTTGGGAATTTTTGATGTTGAATTTTTATGATGAAATTGATGATGGATTTGAGCTTAGAATGATGAAATAAGCTTATGATGAATTTATGGGGATTTTTGAAGGTCATGTGATTGATTTTTAAAAATTAAAGTTTACAAAGATTTTGGGGCTTTTTGATTTAAAGGTGTAATTGGTTAATTGATTATATAATTAGCCTCTATAATTATATCTAAGAATTTTTTAAATTAAAATGGAGAGAAAATAATTTTCTAAACCCTAATTATGAAAATTTCGAAAGTTTTAAGTGTAGGGTTTAGAGTTTTCTCCAATTTATTTAAGTAATTATGTTATAATTGAGGTTTATAATTTAAATAATCATGTTTGAAAGTGATTAGAATGAAATTGAGAATTTAATCCTAATTTTCCCAAAAAGGCCGAAAATTATATGTATTAAAAGGCCATGTATTTGATTTTTAATTAAGAAAATAATTATGGAAATGAATTCTACGATAAAAATTAAGTATCGTAGAATTTTTCGGAATTTTAATACAAAGTTTTGAGATTTTCCTAATTTCGGGCTATTCTTCGAAGTTGGAGGTTTATATGTATAGAAGATCTGTTTTAATGATGTGATTATGTAATTATATCACATTTAGTATAAAAAGTATAAGGAATTAATTTTAAATTTTTCGGAACTCATTTGACGAGTCGAAAATATTTTTAAGTTCAAGATACGAATAGTAGATATTAAATATATGTTAAATAAAGGACAATGATGATATTTGTCATCAATTAAATGTTAATGATGATTTTAGCTATTAATACTATATGTTAATGGTCATTAGTTGCTAATGACTTGGAAATGACGAATTAAGTATTAATGATACGTCATTAATAAATAAATATGTCAAGGACATATTTTATTAATATAATGTTATGATTATATGTTAATAAAGAAGTTAAACATTTTAATATGCTTATTAAATTAAGTGTTTAATAAATACTTATATGATTAAATGATATGTTTAATTTCTTTGGAATGATAATATGTTTAAGAATAAGTTTAAATGATGGATGAAGTGATTAATATGAGTTTAATTATTAATTATATGCTTATATGCATTCATGAAGTCAAATGCTGAATTGCATGTTTATATATATATATATAAGAAGTTTAATGATGAATTATATGATTATATGTTTATTTATGGAGTTAAATGAGGAATTATGTGATTATATGTTTATTTATGAAGTTAAATGAGAAGTATATGGATTTATGTTTTAAAATATATCCTGAAGTTATAATCGATTATTTATCGATTAAGAAGTCAAGAAAGAAAGAGGAAGTAATTTGAAAAGCTTAGTTTTAATTGCCGAGAGAAAAACCCTAGAAAAACCGAGTCGAAGTAAAGAAATATTAAGTATAGAATCGGCATCCCTCATTTAAATATTTAAATTTTCTCGCTCTTATGTTTAAATTTAATTCTTAAATTGAAGGATCGAGCGGGATATTAAAGTAAGGGAAAAGCCGATAGGATTAAAGTGTAGATAAGTAGCGCCATTTCAGGTGGGCTTTCTAAACTAAAGAAATGAAGAATGTGATATTATGATATATATATATATATATATATGTAATGTTTTTAAAATGATTGACTTGCCAATGTTTGAAGTTTTAGTATGATACTATCTACCAAGGAAAGACGAATTCGGTCCTACTTAAAGTAGGATTTGTGTACGCTATGTCTTAATCGGGAGCCTTCCATTTTGGTGGGACGATTACAAGTGTTTGAGAAGGAGGCCTACTTCTCAACACTCAAAGTTATAGTAGTTGAGGTACATACATTATAAGTATTTTGACTGCGCAGTCACTTATAGTGAAAAGAAAAGGTTTGAGCATTCACAGGTTTGTTTATAAAAGTTACTTGTGCTATGCTCTTTGGCAAGATTCAATCTATTGCTCTAAGCAGTAGTTTTCAATTATTTTGGCATGTGTCCACTGAGTACGAAAGTACTCAGCCTTGCATGTTATTTCTAAAATGTGCAGGCTAGCTCGGATAAGATGGAGTGTGTTGGGCTGACTTTTGTCGTTGACCTCTTGAGACTTTGTTGATGTTGAGCATGCTTATATGTCTTCATATATATAACTAAAGATATGTCATGTTGTTTTCCGCTGCAACATTGTGAATTTATTCAGTAATTGTTGTCTTATTATGATGTTGAAGCTATGACTTGATAAACCTTGTTTCCGTTACTAATTAAACTCTGATACGAGATGACCATTCTCGGCTATTTTGATTTTAAACTTAAAGTATAAATTGTTATTAAGGTCGTTGGTTGATATTTGATTCGACTTGGTTTGACTTGAAAGTATGATTTATTGTATGATGGGTTTTTGTTGGATAACTGGGTCGTTATCTTGTTCCTTGGTTAATCATAAATTGTGTACGTCGTGGGACCCACCGGCTTGGTTATCTTCATTCTAAGTCGGGCTGCAACAGAGTGGTATCAGAGCAGCTTGTCTACTCTAAGTCTAAAATTTTTTCTCTTGAGTCTAGTCTAGACTTGAATCCCTAGACTAGTTAAGTCTTAAACGACAAAAGTCCAGCACCTCATCTTATCCGGCAAAGTCAGGTATGTATTAAAAATTTTCTAAAGTTTAATGTTTGAATTTAGTTGGAGATATGTTTTATGAACGTAAATATTGTAAAGTTTTGATGTCTAAGGAAGAGTAAAGTATAGACATTTTATCTACCCTTTTTGTTGAGAAAGACGTTATTTTAAGTTAAGACTCGATTCGCGGAAGTCTTTGGAATTAGGAAATAAGACGGGAGTAGCAATTTTACGCAAAACCTCTAAAAGAACCTTGAAATGTTCTTGAAGGATTCGTAATCCCGTATAACAAGATTGTTGAGCGAGACAATAGTTCCATGTGACCGACGGACTGTTATGTGGACCTGATCAACCCACATAGCTAGAAACTCAGTAATATGGGTCTTCCGCCTCCATAACTAAGTTAATTAATGAAATGAAGTGAGAAAGTAAAGAAGGAGAATTTTATGAAAATAAGTTATAAGTTATGATGTGTTAAATGTTTAAAGTTAAGTAAAGGAAGTTAAATTATTCTGACAATTGTTTAATTGTTAAGGTTATAAGCCAAGTTAGCTTGTTGCTATTCGAATAATTAAGAAAAGTCTATGAAGCTAAGTGCTTAATATTGATTGCCATGCTGATAAAAGTGTATGAAATTAAGTTGCTTCGCTGTTGCGTGATTATTAAGTTAAAGTTATGAAAGTAATGATGATGTAAATATGTGTGTGAGTGTGAATATTTGATGCATAATATGATGTAGTTAGATCTGTAACGGAGTAGTAGTCTGTACCGCTAATGATATTTTTGTGTGATGTCCTAACATCACAAATGACCTAGGGATAGCTTTTGCTGTATATAAATCCCTTCTTTTGAAAACACCTCTAAAAGGCAATTTTTCCAAGTACATAAAGAAAAATGACCAAAGCAGTTATTTAAGTTAAGTTGATGTTTTCCTAAAGTATTTAAGTAATATGAAAAGATATGATGAAGTATGAAGGAAATGAAAGCATAAGTAAGAAAAGAAGTTATATGAAGAAAAATGATTAAAGATGTTATTTAAATTAAGTTGATACTTTCTTAAAGTGTAAGATGTGAAGTTATGTGTTCTAAGAGAAAAGAGAAGTATGAGGAAAGATAAGTAAGAAGAGGAAGGAAAGAAGTAAAGAATTTAAAAAAAAATATTGAAAATGAAAGAAGAAAAGATTTCTTTAGGAGTTAAAAGTTGAGTTATTAAGGAAAGTTAAATAATGAGATGAAAGTATAAAGAATGTTGTGAAAATAAATTAAGAATGAAAGAAATTAAGATTTCTTTAGAAGTTAAAGTCAAGTTATTAAAGACAGATAATTTATTCTGTCAAGTTATTCTGCTGCTATTTAAGACAAGTTTATAAAGCCGAGTGCTTTATTAATGATTTTCTAATTAAGAAAATATATAAAGCTGAGTGCTTTGATAATAATTGAGTGCTTTGATAATAATTAAGAAAAGATATAAAGCTGAGTGCTTTAATAATGATTAAGAAAAGTTATGAAGTTAAGTTATGTTGCTATTATATGACTAGTAAGTGAAGTTAGGTAAGTGATTATATTATGATGTGATGTGAATTCTTGAATGTTAAGCTCTACGATTTAAGAATTCGCTTGTGAAGTATTTGCTTATGCAATAAAGAATAAGATAAAAATGTGCTTAAATGCAAAGCTCGATAAGAATAAAGTTATTTCGTGATAGTTTTATATTTTCTTAAGAATTAGAATGCCTCGTAAAAGAAGAAATAGGGTAGAGGAAGAAGTAGAAGAAGAGCAGCGAGATCTTACCCCACCTCCTCAGCCTGAGAGAAGAATCGAAGAATTATTTCTTCGACAAAAACCCCCGACCTTCGACGGAAGAGGAAATCTGTCAGAAGCGAAAGAATGAATTCGTGCTTTAGAACGAATCTTTAGGTTTCTTCGATGTGATGATAGCGAGTGTCTCGCATGTATATCGTATTAGTTGAAAGAATCTGCAGACTACTGGTGGGAAGCTAGTCAAGAGACTTATACTCCCGAGCGACATGAAAATCTCACTTGGAAATAGTTCAAAGAAGCCCTTTTTGAGAAGTACGTTCCAAAAAAGTTATCGTAAGTAAAAAGAAAATGAGTTCGAAAATCTCAAACAAGAAAAGAAGACGGTGTCAGAATACGACCGTGAATTTGTGATTTAGCTCGTTACGCCCCCGATAAAGTTGATTCAGATGAAAGATATCCGAGCTTTTTCGTGCCGGACTTAGATAAGATATAATAGTGGTCTTAGCAAGTCAGAGTGCTTTCACCTATGCTGAAGCTTTGAACAGAGCCTTGGATATGGAATTGGCTATGCAGCCAGAGAAATCAGTTCAGATTCCAGCACCTCTCCCGATTCAATCTCATGCGGCTGTTAAACCGCAATCCTCTTATCCATGTCAGATTCAAAAAGAAAAGAGGAAAAGGAATCCTGGAAATCAACCTAGCAAGAAGCCATGGCATAGGCAGAGTCAGCAGCAATCGACTCAAGAAAAAAAATATAGACCTCCTGTTGTTGGTCAAGGTAGCTCATCTTAAAGACAGCAAGGAATTCCTGCATGCCCTAAGTGTGGTAAAATGCATTAAGGAATTTGCGGAGCAGGAAGTAATAGTTGTTATGCATGTAGGCAACCAGGGCATTATTCTTAGCAGTGCCCAAATAGACAATAAGGGACTGGAGGAGGAAAAACTAATCAGTATCAGCCTCCACATTTAAAAGCCATTGAAGGAGTCCCACAGACGCAGCAGCGTCAACATTAAATTCCTCGGCCTCAGCAGCAGAAGCTGAAGCAGCAAACACCGTAGCAAGAGCAGCACCATCACCAGAGGGTTTTTGCTCTTGAGCAGAAAGCGAGTGTCAAAGATTAGGGCAATCTGGCAGGTATGAGTCAGAACCTGTTATAATTCTTTTCGATACCGGTGCATCACATTCTTTTATATCAAATGCATGTGTAGATACTCTTGGCTTTAAAATAGAGAGAGATAGCCAGAAGTTAAGAGTATCGACCCCGGTAGGTAAAACTACCCCAATCAAGCATGTTTGCCCTAATCTAGAATTTGAATTTGGATTCCTTAAGATGTCGGTTAAACCTTAAATCTAATTCAAATGTGGGACATAGACATCATTATGGGAATGGATTGGTTAACTGAGAATTTTGCCACCATTCGGTGTAAGCAAAGACAAATTTCTTTTCATACCCCGTGAAAAGACCCAACTTTATTCTTCGAAAAAAGAGAGAAGAAAGAGAAGAATGCCGATTATTTCGGCAATTCAAGATATTGTTGAGAAGAAAAGATGTGCAAGTATATCTTGTTGACCTCACAAATATGAAAACCAAGAGAAGAAAATCGATGACGTAGATGTAGTTCGAATTCAAGGATGTTTTTCCTGAAGTTTGCCAGGATTACCCCAGACAGGCAATTGGAGTTTACCATTGACCTTGAACCTGGTTCAGCTCTAATATCAAATGCGCCGTATAGAATGGCCCAAAAGAATTGCAGGAACTAAAGATCCAGCCACAAGAATTGCTTGATCTTGGTTTTATCAGGCCTAGTGTTTTCCATGGGGAGCACCAATCTTGTTGTCAAGAAGAAAGATGGTAGTCTAAGAATGTGTATAGACTACCGAGAATTAATCAAGTTGACGTTGAAGAACAAGTATCCTTTGCCAAGGATAGATGATCTGTTTGATCAACTCAGAGGAACCAACATTTTCTTAAAGATTGATTTAAAATCTAGCTATCATCAGTTGAAGATTTGTCAAGAAGACATTCCAAAAACTGCCTTTCAAACGAGATATGACTACTACGAGTTTGTATTAATGCCGTTTGGATTGATAAATGCTCTGGCAGTATTCACGAATCTCATAAATCGAGTTTTTCACGAATTCTTGGATAGATTTGTCATAGTCTTTATTGATGACATTCTCGTATATTCAAGAAGTGAAACACAACATGAAGAGCACCTTCGAATTGTCTTAGAAAAGTTAAGATCTGAGAAGTTATATGCCAAATTCAGCAAGTGTGAATTTTGGCTAAAAAGAAATAAATTTCCTCGGTCAAGTTGTTTCTTCCGAAGGAATTAAAGTAGACAATTCTAAAGTTCAATCAATTCAAGAATGGAAATCTCCAAAGTCACCCCATGAGATTCGTAGTTTCTTGGGTCTAGTAGGTTACTATCGGAGATTCATTGAAGGATTCTCTAAGATAGCAAGACCAATGACCCAACTTCTCAAGAAAGAATCAAAGTTTAAATGGTTGCCTGAATGTTAAGAAAGTTTCCAAGAGCTTAACCACTGCTCCAGTTCTAGCAGTGCCAGAAGTAGGCAAGGATTTTACCGTATATAGGATGCATCAAAGAAAGGACTAGGTTGTGTTTTGATGCAAGATGGCAGAGTTATAGCCTATCCGTCACGACAACTTAGACCTCATGAAGAGAATTACCCAACTCATGATTTAGAGCTAGCAGCAGTTGTGCATGCTCTGAAAATCTGGAGACATCATCTTTATGGATCCAAATGTGAGACCTTTTCGGATCATAAGAGCCTCAAATACTTTTTCGAGCAAAAAGAATTGAATATGAGGCAAAGAAGATGGCTCGAACTAGTAAAGGACTACGATTGCAAAATTTCCAATCATCCAGGAAAAGCGAACGTAGTAGCCGATGCTTTGAGCAGAAAGAGCATAACTGAGTTAGGAATTTTGCTCACTCAAGAAAAAGAGCTTATTAAAAGTTTTGGAAAGCTGAAAATAGAAGTGGTTATACTACCACAATCTACAGAGCAACTAGTTGCAGCTTTAGAAATAACTCCAGACTTGCGAATGAGAATTTCAGATGCTCAAGAAAAAGATGAGAAGTTAGAGAATTTACAACTTCAGATTCGCAAAGGAAAAACGAAAGATTTTCGTGAAGCTGGAGATAATACTCTTCTATTTTAAGAAAGGATTTGTGTTCCAGATAAAAAAAAGATTTAAGAGCTAAGATAATGAGAGAAGCTCATGAAACGCCTTATACAGCTCTTCCTGGAAATACCAAATTATATCAAGACTTGAAACAGAAATTTTGGTGGGAATGAATGAAGCGAGATATAGCTTCGTTTGTAGAGTGAGATATAGCTTCGTTTGTAGAGTGATGTTTAGCTTGTCAGCAAGTTAAAGCTTTACATCAACGCCCTTATGGAAAGCTTCAGACGTTAGAAATTTCAGAATAGAAATGGGATGGTACCACTATAGACTTTGTAACTGGGTTACCAAAGTCTAAGAGAGGAAATACAGCTATATGGGTGAAAGTGGACAGATTGACAAAATCTGCTCACTTTATACCAACTACAGCAACATATGGATCAGATAAGTTAGCTTAGGTGTATGTTCAAGAAATAGTGCGATTGCACGGCATGCCCAGATTGATCACTTCAGATCAAAATTCAAAGTTTACCTCCTGTTTTTGGAGAAGTTTACAAAGTGAGATGGGTACCAATTTAAATTTCAGCACTGCTTTTCATCCTTAGACGGATGGTCAGTCCGCGAGGACAATTCAAATCTTGGAAGATATGCTCAGAACTGTTGTGTAGATCGAGGTAACCAATGGGAGCAAGTTTTGTCTCTCATTGAGTTTGCATATAACAACAGTTATCAGATGATGATTGGCATGGCTCCCTATGAAGCTCTTTTTGGAAGAAAATGTAGGTCCCCACTTTATTTGGCTGAAATAAGTGAAAGAAAAGTTTGAGGGCCCGATGCTGTAAAAGAAATAATCAAGATTGTTTGCCAAATTAAGCAGCGAATTAAAGAAGCGCAAGATTGTCAAAAATCTTATGTAGATTCTCGAAGATCCGAATTAGAATTTGAAGTAGGAGATAAAGTGTTTCTAAAATTCTTGCCTTCGAGAGGAATTTACAGATTTGGCATAAAAGGAAAGCTTAAGCCACATTACATAGGACCGTATGAAATCCTGGAAAGGATTGGTCAAGTAGCGTATAAGCTGGCATTACCGCCAAGCTTTAGGAATTCGCATAACGTGCTTCACGTATCCTAGTTGCGCTGATACATGTTCGATTCTAAGCATGTTATTCGACAAGAAGAAGTGGTTTTAGAACCAGACCTCAGTTATGAGGAGAAACCAAACTTGTATCGAAAGGTCCTGCAATTAAGAAATAAATCGATCGCTTCAGTAAAAGTTAAGTGGAGACACCACGGGCTAGAGAAAGCTACGTGGGAGCTCGAAGATAAAATGAAAGAGAAGTATCCCGAGCTTTTCCTTTTTGGTAAGCAAATTTCGGGACGAAATTTATTTTTAGGGTGAGAGAACGTAATACCCCGCTTTTTCATAACAAATCTTAGTAAGTAATTAAGATAATTATTTAGAATAATTTAAAATGCAAGAACTTAGAAGGAAATTAAGTTCCGGCAGTTAAAATAATTCGACAACTTAATTTGCCGAATTTTGATGAGTTAAGTTTTATTTTCGTTTCGGTGAATCCGAAATGAAATATTAAAGGTGTTTATGATTATGTGCCATTATATGCGCATTATATGAGAAATATGTGCCATTTTTGAAGTATTTAATTTTCTAGGGATTTATGAATTTTTCCCCGGCAATTTAATTAATTTTCGGATTTTATTTCCAGAAATTTTTAGAGGAAGCTGATAGTAGGGTCTGAGAAACCCTAATAAAATATTATAGATCGAGAGCTTTTTAAATTAAAGCCTCTATGATTATTTAGTTGATGATTAATTAATTAGTGAATTAATTGATCAATTAAGATGAGATTTATATGCTTAATGTTTAATTAATTAATTAGACGTTTAATTAATTAATTAAGCTAAGTTATTAAGCATAATTTTTTCTAGGAAATAAAGCTTGTATTATAAGCTTAATTAATATTTCCTAATTAAATCTTGTCTAACAATAATTAGTGATTTATTTAATTACTAATATATGTAAGAAATTAAATTAGAGCATGTGTTAATTTCTAACACTAGGGTTATTTTATTAATTAATTAGTGCCACCTCATTATGTCTCCAACATAATGATTATAAGTGTTGGATAATTAGCCAACAAGTTAGTCAAATTCATTGAATTTAATTAGTGTGTTAGTGTTAGTATGTAATATAAATGCATGCATCTCTCATTACTCTCTCATCTCTCTCAACTCACGCAGACACACACACTCACACACACTCGACACACACACTTTCACACACACTCAATTCTCCATTGAAGAAGGAAGAATTAAGCTTGGGTGATCAAAGGAGATAGCCATAATATCATCCAAAAATGTTAGATCTATGGTTACTTAAGCATTTAGCTTAAGATTAAGCAAAAACACACCATCCCCTTCATCTCCAAAAATTTCAAAAATTATGTATATGTTAGAGGAGGGATTTGATCTTCAAGTATGATGTTAAATCTATGATTTAGATTAAATTTCTATCATTAAATCAATGAGAAATCAAACCCTAACTCTAATTCTCATTTTTTCGAAAATTATGAAATAAATTGGAGTTTTTTATTCTTGATTTATATGATCAAATTGATGAGTTATATGAGCTTCTATGATGATTATAAGCATGATAAATGATTTAATTGAGCAAGAAATAATGACTTTATTTTTATTTTAAAAAGGGCCGAAACTTTGGCAAAAATTAGGATTTTTAGATTTGATCTTCTATGATCAAATTGATGATTTATATGAGCTCATATGATGCCTATAAGCATTTAAGATAATTGAATTGAGAAAAATTTAATCAATTTCCTATTTATTTTTATAATAGCCGAAAATTTGGCTAAAAATAGGAAAATTTGATTTTGATGTTCTAAGATTAAATTGATGATCAATTCAGTCTTAAATGATGTTATTGAGCATAATGATATATGAATTTAATGAGTTGAATTCCCCCTTGCATTAATTTGGAATTTATTTAAAAATTATGGTTTCTAGGTTTGGGAATTTTTGATGTTGAATTTTTATGATGAAATTGATGATGGATTTGAGCTTAGAATGATGAAATAAGCTTATGATGAATTTATGGGAATTTTTGAAGGTCATGTGATTGATTTTCAAAAATTAAAGTTTACAAAGATTTTGGGGCTTTTTGATTTAAAGGTGTAATTGGTTAATTGATGATATAATTAGCCTCTATAATTATATCTAAGAATGTTTTAAATTAAAATGGAGAGAAAATAATTTTCTAAACCTTAATTATGAAAATTTCGAAAGTTTTAAGTGTAGGGTTTAGAGTTTTCTCCAATTTATTTAAGTAATTATGTTATAATTGAGGTTTATAATTTAAATAATCATGTTTGAAAGTGATTAGAATGAAATTGGGAATTTAATCCTAATTTTCCCAAAAAGGCCGAAAATTATATGTATTAAAAGGCCATGTATTAGATTTTTAATTAAGAAAATAATGATGGAAATGAATTCTACGATAAAAATTAAGTATCGTAGAATTTTTCGGAATTTTAATACAAAGTTTTGAGATTTTCCTAATTTCCGGCTATTCTTCGAAGTCGGAGGTTTATATGTATAGAAGATCTGTTTTAATGATGTGATTATGTAATTATGTCACATTTAGTATAAAAAGTATAAGGAATTAATTTGAAATTTTTCGGAACTCATTTGACGAGTCGAAAATATTTTTAAGTTAAAGATACGAATAGTAGATATTAAATATATGTTAAATAAAGGACAATGATGATATTTGTCATCAATTAAATGTTAATGATGATTTTAGCTATTAATTATATATATTAATGGTCATTAGTTGCTTATGATGTGTTAATGACGAATTAAGTATTAATGATACGTCATTAATAAATAAATATGTCAAGGACATATTTTATTAATATAATGTTATAATAAAGAAGTTAAACATTTTAATATGTTTATTAAATTAGATGAAGAGTTTAAGTGTTTAATAAACACTTATATGATTAAATGATATGTTTAATTTCTTTGGAATGATAATATGTTTAAGAATAAGTTTAAATGATGGATGAAGTGATTAATATGAGTTTAATTATTAATTATATGCTTATATGCATTTATGGAGTCAAATGCTGAATTGCATGTTTATATATATATTCATGAAGTTTAATGATGAATTATCTGATTATATGTTTATTTATGGAGTTAAATGAGGAATTATGTGATTATATGTTTATTTATGAAGTTAAATGAGAAGTATATGGATTTATGTTTTAAAATATATCCTGAAGTTATAATCGATTATTTATCGATTAAGAAGTCATGAAAGAAAGAGGAAGTAATTGGAAAAGCTTAGTTTTAATTGTCGAGAGAAAAACCTTAGAAAAACCGAGTCGAAGTAAAGAAATATTAAGTATAGAATCGGCATCCCTCATTTAAATATTTAAATTTCTCGCTCTTATGTTTAAATTTAATTCTTAAATTGAAGGATCGAGCGGGATATTAAAGTAAGGGAAAATCCGAGAGGATTAAAGTGTAGATAAGTAGCGCCATTTCAGGTGGGCTTTCTCAACTAAAGAAATGAAGAATGTGATATTATGATATATCAAATATTGGCAAGTCCATCATTTTAAAAATATCACATATATATATATATATATATACTATATATATATGTGTGTGTGTGTGTGTGTGATATTTTTAAAATGATTGACTTGCCAATATTTGAAGTTTTTGTATGATACCATCTACCAAGGAAAGACGAATTCGGTCCTACTTAAGGTAGGATTTGTGTACACTATGTCGTAATCGGGAGCCTTCCTTTGTGGTGGGACGATTACAAGTGTTTGAGAAGGAGGCCTACTTCTCAACACTCAAAGTTATAGTAGTTGTGGTACATACATGATAAGTATTTTGACTGCGCAGTCACTTATAATGAAAAGAAAAGGTTTGAGCATGCACAGGTTTGTTTATAAAAGTTACTTATGCTATGCTCTTTGGCAAGATTCAATCTATAGCTCTTAGCAGCAGTTTTCAATTATTTTGGCATGTGTCCACTGAGTGCGAAAGTACTCAGCCCTACATGTTATTTTTAAAATGTACAGACTAGCTCGGATGAAGATGGAGTGTGCTGGGCTGACTTTTGTCGTTGACCTCTTGAGACTTTTGTAGTATCCCGTCTTTCTTAAGTAATTAAAATAATTAATCTTCTGAGAAAGACAAGGATTTTAGTAAAATAAAGATTTCCTTTCCGAAAATTTTATCCGGCAGATATATTCTACCGGAAAAATGAGTTTTAATTAATTTTTATCGTCTCGGTTAATCCGAAACGAAGAAGTTTTTACATTTATCAATAGATGATAAATGTTCAGTCATTAATTGACAAGAAGAAGAATTTAATTTAATTACGTGAAATTTTACGTAATTAATCTCTTAAAAATTTAGTTTCGGTCGATTTGAAAATGCTTCAAATCTCCGATTCTTTCTGTGAGATTTTTATCTAAGGTTCGTGAAACCTTAATCTTAATTACTGTGTTGAGAAATTAGAGAATTATTAGAAGATTAATTAATTATTAATTAATTGAATTAATAACTAATTAAATGAATTAACCAAAACTTAGCTATTAAGTTTTAATAAAATAATAAGCTACCCTATAGTTCTAAACCTAGGTTGTTAGATTATATATCTAACTCTCTCATCTCTCTATCTCACAACACGCACACACACAAAGCAAACACAAGAAGCAGCAGCCTCTCTCTCTCCCTCTCGATCGTCTCTTCTCTCTCAATACACACACTCACACGCACAACTCCATTGTTGATCATCATCCAAGCTTCCAAGACCAAAGTCATCTTCTCAAAGTAGCTAAGTAAGATTAATTCCATCTATTCCAAGCTCTTGATTCATGTCTTTGGTGGAAGAATTATATATATATGTGTCGAAAATTTGTAAGAACTATGAAGAAGTAGTTGGATGATCTTGATTTCTTAGAATGATGTTTATATGATGATTTTATGATCAAATATTAAGCTTAAGATGATGCATGAAGAATTCTAGTTATGAATATATATATGTCGATTATTTTGGGAGAAACCCTAGAAATGATTAGTAAATCTTCATGTCTTAATATGATGCTTATATCATGATTATATGATGAATTGTGTGATTAAATTAGAAAAATCAAAACCCTAACCCTAAGTTGCATGAAAATCGAATTTTAGAAGAAAATGCTAAATTTTAATTCATGCATTGAATGATGATTTGTTCTTCATGAATTATGCTTAGAATATGATTATAAGATCAAATATGTAATTAGATTTAAGCATGGAAAACCCTAGCTATCAATTGGCAATTTTCGAAAATGAGAAGAAAATAGGAAATAATGAATACAGGAATTATATGATTGATTTAATGATATAAATGAGTTTAGTTAAGTATTTTAAAAATGTTTCATGTTGGAAATACTTAAAAATTTCCAACCAATTTCAATTTTGAGAAAATAACCGATTAAATAAGAATATAAATTAGGGTTGAAAGATTAATACTTAATTGAATGAAATTAAGTGAAGAAATGAGCTTAAGATGATAATTAAGTATATTAGAAATTAAAAAGAAGAGAAAATAATTAAAGAAATATTAATTTTAATATAACCGAGAATTTAAAATAAATAAATAAAATATTAATAAAATTTTAATTAAGAAATTAATTGCATTTATGAACTTCTTAATAAAAATTAAGTGTTATATAATTTTTTTTGGAAATTGATGCTTACTGAGGAATTTAGATAGATTAAGATAGATTAAGAACGTTTGAAAAGTTAAGATAGGAATTCTCGAATTTCATCAAGTTGCGATGTAGAAATTCGAATAGAATTTCGTTAAAGATATCGAAGTCGTTAGTCGATAAAAGCTCTCGTTCTAAAAATTCGTTAATCGCTTTCGATTAAAGGAGCAAGCGGAAGTAGAAGCGGAGACGTGAAGTAAAAGGATTACAAGCGATAAAGTTAAAGTAAAGCTTAAGTTTATCGTGTGGGCTTTCTAAACTAAAATATGTGAAAAGCATAATATCGTATGTTTTACAAAGTTTTGATACTTGCCAAATGATTTTAAAAATGTTTAAGTATGTTACCATCTACTTCGTAAAGACGAATTCGGTTTCACGCAAGGTGAAATCTGTGTACACATTAGTAATCGTGCGCATTTCTTTGATAGGCCGATTATTCATAATCGTGAGCCTTTCCTTGATATGCCGATTACAAGTGATTGAGAAAGAGGCCTCTTTCTCATCACCATTATTTATTTGTAGATATGGTTCATACTGTTATAAATGTCTCATAGACAAATAAGTTTTGAAAAGAAAGTATTTTTTTTAGCATTTTACGAGTTGTTTTCGCAAAATCCTCGTATTATGTTTTCTCGGCAAGTTTTCATATATAGCCGTATTCAGCAAAGTTTTCAAATGTTTTCGGCATGTGTTCACCGAGTACGTAGTACTCAAATTTCGCATGTTATTTCTAAAACGTGCAGGTTAGCAAGGATGAAGATGATGAGTACTGGATGGACCATTGTTGTTGTTAAATGTTGTTATGTAAAGAAAGTCGTTTTGAGAAGTTGACCTAGAATATATGTCTTCATACATATATTCTCATGTTTTCCGCTGCAAGAAAATGAAGTTTAATGTTATTTTAATATTTAAATTCTAAAGTCGAACTCTTTTGCTAAGTTCTCTTGAAACAGTTTTCTTTATCTTGTTTTCTTGATCCTCAAATAAATTCATCATCTTCTTGATCAATTGTCGATTATTTGGTTGATCAGGTCTTTTGATTCCAAGTAATTTGAGTTATGTTTATAGATATGTATGTCATATTGATTTCGGCTTGATCGTCTCGAGTCAGATATGTCACATTATTCTAAAAGTGGTAAATCCAATTTGGCCGAGTCACTGAGTAAATCCAAGTGGCAGGTCCAAGTGGGAAATCCAATTTTTGGCCGGGTCAATTTGGTAAATCCAATTTGAGTCCAATTGAGCAATTCAATGATCGGGTCCAATTTGGGTAAATCATTGGTAGTCAATTTGAGCAATTCAATTATTAGGTCAATTTGGGTAAATCAATTATTTAGGTCAATTTGGTAAATCCAATTTGGTAGGTCAATTTGGGTAATTCTAGCCGACTGAGCCCAGCTGGGTAATAGTTCGGGCTGCGACGTGTTAAGTATGGTTATTCTTTTGAACGATAGCCGGGTCGCTATCTTAATTTCCTTTGTTAATCATAAATTGTGTAAGTCGTGGGACCTACCGGCCTTGACATCTAATATCGAGGTTCGGGCTGCGACAGAGTGGTATCAGAGCAGGTCTGACTGCTCTGAATAATTTTTTTTTAAAATCTAGTCTATTTTGAAATCCTAGACTAGTTAGAGCAATGTCTTCTGCTCCAAGTTGTTTTCTGAAAGTCTAGTCTGGTTTGAATTCCTAGACTAGTTAGTTTTTAACAACAACTGAAGTCCAGCATCTCTCATCTCATCCAGCTATCCAGGTACGAATTTTAAATGTTTCTAGTTATAAAGTTTGGAAGTTGAGAATTATATATATAATTGTTGTGTTTTAGCCTCTAATGTGATTGGTTGTTAGTGATCGATCATAAGCGAGATAATGGATCAGTTGTGCAAGCAAGTTGAGTATTTATCTGTGGAATGTAACATGAGCCCAGAACACCCTTTTGGAAGCGACATTGAGTATGTTGAGACAGTGGATTCTCAAGACTATTCGTAATTTCAGTTTAGTTGATTATTTAAATTTTCTTTTATAGGATGTCCAATTCTAGAAGCGTAGCAGCGATGATTGAATTTCACCACATACACATGAGCTACACAGAAACCCTAGCAGAGTTTTTAGCTCGGTACCATAGAGTTTGGATGGACATCCATGAATCAAATATCTCGGGAGTTATTGGTATAGTTAGGCTAGTTCCTCTGCTTCCTGAGGATTGGCAGGAGTGGGCGGCATCGATTGCTGCAAGGTACGTTACTCCCCAATTTTGGGATGGTGTCTTGTTTGGAGATTGCGGGCGTTCATAGCTGCAATTAGTACTCAATATATGTGTTTTTCGTACCCACCTCCTGGACCATTTCAGCCATTGATTCCTGTTGGTGAATTTGGTTTACAAAATCTCATGCCTCAAGATTACCCTATTCTGGATCAGGATCCCCCAGAAAATCCCGAACCAATTGCTTCTCCCATCCATGGAGATAATGGATTTGATGTTAACTCTTTTCTTGTTGAGCCATTGGCAAATGGCTATGTTTCGTCTCCCTCCCAAATTGAGACTCAAACTTTTGTTCCTGAGCCTTCTGTTTTGCCTAACGGCGTAGCCTCAGCTTCTTTTGTTGAGGAAATTCCAAATGATCCTTCTGTTGAAACATTGCAAGCTTTGAATTCTTCAGAGCTTGATGCCATAGTTGAAGCCCAGCCTGTTCTTTTTGACCCTAATGTGGCTAGCACCTTCGGGACCACGTCACTATGATAGTGACGAGGATAACGTTGATCCAGAAGTTGGACCAACTGAAGGATACTTCCACCTCCGTAGAATACCATTTACTCATTTGAGTTTTCAGCCTAGCTTTAGGCCGTCGCCGGGAGAGGATATTACTTATGCCCCTCGTGTGACTTTGGACGGAGTGGAGAGGGCAGAGGAGAGCACGGAAACGGAAGAAGAAGATCCAAATGAGGAGGATCCGAGAGACGACGAAGAGGAGGAAGAAGAAGAGGATCCGTCAGAAGATGAGCAGTGAGGGAAAGTGTCGGGAAGATAATGATGTAAATATATGTAATAGACTAGTAAGTGAACAACTTTTAACAATTATGTTGTAAATAAGTTCTTGTATATAGAAGCATAATATGATAGAATAGCGAATCGGAAGCGAAGTAGAATTCCGCTCCGATAAAAACATTTTGCGTGATGTTAGAAAATCACGGTTCATATAGGGAATTTTTGAGTGTAAATAATTCCCTACCTTTTGTAAAAGTCCTCAAAGAGGCAAATTTTCCTATTAAATGAAGAAGTAAGTTGAGCAAAGATCAATTGGATAAATCAAGCTAACTGGAAAAACTGAGCTGGAAAACCGAGCAGCCGAGTCACCGAGTAAATCCAAATGACCGAGTCCATTGCGGGAATCCAATGATCGAGTTCAGCTGGGTAATTCCAGCTGAGTGAATCCAACTGATTGAGGTTTAGATAATAGAAGTTAAAGTAAAGAAGTGAGGTTTAAGGAATGGAAAAAGATCAATTAAAAGCTCGGACGAAGAAAACAAGACAAAGCGTCGAACCAGCAATGGCTCAAAATCCAAATTGGCCGAGTAGTCGAGTAAATTCAATTGACCGGACCAATTGGTAATTCAACTAGCCGAGTCACTGAGTAAATTCCACTGATCGGGTCCAATTGGGTAATTCAAATTGGCCGAGTCAATGAGTAAATTCCACTGATCGGGCCCTGGTAATTCCATTGGCCGAGTCAGTGAGTAAATCCAATGACCGGGTCCAGGTAATTCCAATGGCCGAGTCACTGGTAATTCCACTGACCGGGTCCAGCCGAGCATCGGCAACGAACGCGACCACAGCGCGCGGCGCGCCAGCCCCACGTCAATTTCAGCATCAGGCGTGGGTTGGTGTGGCGCAATCCGCCGGAGGAAAAGTCGCGCGCGCATGAAGGAAATCTCTTCTTGGCCGCGCGACGTATGTGCGCGGGACAGCGGTCTTAACACGAGATAGTTCGATCCAAATACGGGGTTTATTCGTCCATTCCGTTGTCGTTCGTAGTTGTTCATTCTTCGTTTATTTTGTTCGTAGTTCGTTTCGTTGTAGTTCGTTTCATTCTTCGTTAATTTCGTCCGTTAATCGTTTCGTTCATTATTCGACTATTATTAGTTTAGTACGTCGTTCATTTTATTCGTTTCATTAATTATTCGTTATCGTTAGCTTAGTTCGTAATCATTAGTTAGGAAAAATGTTAAGATGAAGTAGATCATCTCAAAAGAGATTTATGAGGAAGTTTATACATCAAGATGATATTATGCATCTCTTGATTATAAAGAATGAAGAGCTAATTAAATTTAGCAAATAAATATATATATAATAATTATTACTGGAAAATTTATTTTTAGTGATTATGTGATGATAAGCGTGAATCTTTTGATTCATTAAAGTTATGATGAAGTTTATATGCCAAGATGATGCTATTATTTCCTTGAAATATTAGGAAAAATTTTACTTAGCAAAGATAAGTATGAAAAATATGTGTTCTTGAAATATTTTTGTGATTATAGTAATGAATGAATTGTTGATTCATTATCTATGACAATAGGGAATTGTTTAAATTGTTCATGATGATAATAAGAAGTTAAATTATGGGGTTACAATGTATGATGAGGTTGTGAATCTTTGATTCATTAAATAGTATGAGCCTGTTAGATGTAATTGAAAGTTTTGATAAGCATGAATGGCGATGAGTATATTATGCATTAAAGAGGTGATAAGAAAATTTTTCTAAATTCTAAAACCTAGAAAATTTTTTTTTTCCTTAAAATACTTTTAAAGAAAGAAGAATTTTTATTAAAGAATAAGACTTTGTTAGAAAGAAAGAATAATTCGAATGGAAATCCTGGTTAATTAGAAAATGCCGCCAAGAGGAAGACCAAGAGGCCGAGGTCGAGGAAGGGTTGAAAATGAACCCGAAAGAGAACCTACCCCACCTCCTCCTCAACTTGAAAGGAGAATAGAAGAATTATTTTTGCGGCAAAATCCTCCAACTCTCGATGGAAGAGGAAGTCCTTCAGAAGCCGAAGAGTGGATTCGTCTTATTTGGAAAGAATTTTCCGTTTTCTTCGATGTACGGATCAAGAACGTCTAACATGCATGTCTTATCAGCTCAAGGGATCTGCGGATTACTGGTGGGAAGCTCGTCAAAGGGCATATACCCCTGAACAACTAGAGAACCTGACGTGGGAACAATTTAAGGATGCTTTGTTCGAAAAATTCGTTCCTCGAAGTTATCGAAAGCAGAGGGAGAATGAGTTTGCTAATCTCAAGCAAGGTAAGAAGTCAGTAGCCGACTATGATCGCGAATTTTGTGATTTGGCACGTTTTGCTCAAGATAAGGTGGACACAGACGAGAAAATGGCTGAACTTTTCCGAGCAGGTCTTCGGCAGGAAATAAGAATCGTTCTGGCTAGTCAAAGTGCATTGTCGTATGCCGAGACTTTAAACAGAGCTTTAGATATGGAATTGGCAATGCAGCCAGATAAGTCTTCTCAGACTTCAGCAGCCACACAAGTTCAAACCCCAGTGGCAGTGACAAATCCGCAGCCGTTCAACCAAAGTCAGAAACGAAAATGGAATTTTGGAAGTCAACCTAGTAAGAGCCCTGGCAAGGACAGCAAGGGCAACAACGTCATCAACAAAGAATTTAATCAAGGACGATTCAAACCTTTCGTCAATCAAGGCAGTTCATCTCAAACTTATCAAGGAATGTCTCCATGTTCCAAGTGTGGCAAGATGCATCAAGGGATATGCAAGGCTGGAAGTAATAGCTGCTATACTTGTGGTCAAGTTGGTCATTATTCGTATCAGTGCCCAACTAAACTGCAAGGAGCAGGAGGAAGTAGACCAACTCAGAACCCGCCTCAGAGATTGAAGGCAATAGAAGTTGTTCCTCGAGAACGGCAAAGAAGCAACGGAATCGCCAAGGGCCGCGATTCCAAAGAAAAGCAAAAGCAATCCCAAAGATTTGAGAATGGAACCCCGGAAGAATATCAAAGGGTTTTTGCTCTTGATCGAAGCCGTTCGACAAAGATCAAGGAAATTTGATGTATGGGTCAATTAAATGACATACCCGTTATAATTTTATTTGATGCGGTGCATCGCATTCATTTATATCAGATGCATGCGTAGATAATCTTGGTCTTAAAGTATTACGTGCTAGTCAAGACTTGAGAGTAACAACACCGTTAGGTAAATCTACCTCAGTTACTCGCATCTGTCCTAATATAGAGATTGAATTAGGATCTCTCAAGATGTTAGCAAAAACCCTAAATTTAATTAAAATGTGGGATATAGATATTATCTTGGGAATGGATTGGTTGACCGAGAATTTTGCAAGCATTCAATGCAAGCAAAGGCAAATTTCATTTCATATGCACAGTCGGGAACCAACTCTATTTTTCGGGATAGAAAGAGGTTGTAAGAAATCGCCGATTATTTCGGCGGTTCAAGCAAGGAGAGTGTTGAAAAAGAAAGCTGTGAAAGCATATCTTATCTATCTCAACAAGAAGGAAGATAAGGAAAGCAAGATTGAAGATGTAGCCGTGGTCAAAGAATTTCAAGACGTATTTCCACAAGTTTTGCCGGGATTGCCACCGGTATAGGCAAGTGGAGTTCACAATAGATCTAGAACCAGGATCGGCTCCTCGTTTCCAAGTCACCATACGTAATGGCTCCAAAGGAGTTGCAAGAATTGAAAATTCAACCGCAAGAGTTACTTGATCTAGGTTTCATTAGACCTAGTGTTTCTCCGTGGGGAGCACCAATTCTGTTTGTTAAAAAGAAGGATGGTAGTTTGAGGATGTGCATCGACTACCGAGAATTAAACAAATTGACCTTAAAGAATAAATATCCTTTGCCGAGAATAGATGATCTATTTGATCAGCTCAGAGGAGCAAGAGTATTCTCGAAGATTGATCTGAAATCTGGTTATCACCAATTGAAGGTCAAGCAAGAAGATATTTCCAAGACAAATTTTCAGAACAAGATATGGCCACTACGAGTTTGTAGTAATGCCATTTGGTGTGACAAATGCTCCAGCCGTATTTATGGATCTCATGAACCGAGTATTCCATGAATTCTTGGACAAGTTTGTCGTAGTTTTTATTGATGACATTCTCGTGTATTCAAAGAATGAATTAGAACACGAGGAACATCTACGAACTGTTCTGGAAAGGTTGAGAACCGAAAGATTGTATGCCAAATTTAGTAAATGTGAATTTTGGCTAAGAGAAGTACATTTCCTTGGACATGTTGTATCTTATGAAGGAATCAAAGTTGACCCTTCAAAAGTACAAGCGGTTCAGAATGGAAAGTTCCAACCACACCACATGAAATTAGGAGTTTCTTAGGTCTAGCAGGCTACTATCGGAGATTTATCGAGGGATTCTCCAAAATATCTAAGCCAATGACCCATCTCCTAAAGAAAGAATCAAAATTCAAGTGGTCAGAAGAATGTGAGGAAAGTTTCCAAGAACTTAAAAAGAGATTGACCACTGCCCCAGTACTATCAATTCCAGATTCGGATAAAGATTATGTCGTTTACACGTATGCATCAAAGAACGGACTAGGTTGTGTCCCGATGCAAGAAGGAAGAGTTATTGCATATGCTTCTAGACAGCTTAGACCTCATGAAATAAACTATCCTACATGCTTTAAAACTCTGGAGACACCATCTTTATGGAACGAAATGTGAAATCTTCACAGATCACAAGAGTCTCAAATATTTCTTTGAGCAGAAAGAATTAAATATGAGACAAAGAAGATGGCTCGAGTTAGTTAAAGACTACGATTGTAAAATTTCCTATCATCCAGGAAAAGCAAATGTAGTTGCTGATGCGTTAAGCAGAAAAGGAAAATCGGAATTTGGATTTCTTCTAACTCAAGAGAAAGAACTCATTAAGAGTTTTGAAGAACTAAGATTAGAAGTAATTCTACCTCCGCAATCTGTTGAGCAAATGGTTGCAGCTATGGAAATAATTCCAGATTTAAGATTGAGAATTTCCAATGCTCAAAGAAGAGACGAGAAATTGGAAAAGTTACGAATGAAAATTCGTCAAGAGAAAAATGAAAATTTTAAGGAGGAAGGAGATAATGTTCTCCTGTATCGAGGAAGAATTTGTGTGCCGAATGATGAAGAATTAAGGAATGAAATCATGAGCGAATCTCATGAAACTCCCTATTCAGCTCACTTGGAGGCACCAAAATGTATCAAGATTTGAAACAAACATTTTGGTGGGAAGGAATGAAAAGAGACATAGCTTCTTTTGTGGAAAGATGTTTAGCTTCGTCAACAAGTAAAGGCATTACATCGTAGACCCTATGGGAAGCTACAACCTTTAGATATTCCAGAGTGGAAATGGGATAAAATTACCATGGATTTTGTAACTGGGTTACCTAGATCCAAACGAGGAAATACAGCGATATGGGTAATAGTGGATAGATTGACAAAAGCTGCACACTTTATACCTATTCCCATAACATATGGCGCAGATAAGTTAGCTCAGCTGTACGTGCGAGAAATTGTGCGATTGCACGGAGTACCTAAGTCGATCACTTCGGATCGAGACTCAAAATTTACTTCTCATTTTTGGAGAAGTATGCAAGAAGAATTAGGTACCAAATTGAACTTCAGTACGGCTTTTCATCCTCAAACGGATGGTCAATCAGAAAGAACCATTCAGATCTTGGAGGATATGTTGAGAACTGTTGTTTTAGATCGAGGAAGTCAATGGGAGCAAATTTTACCTCTTGTTGAATTTGTTTACAACAACAGTTATCAAATGACGATTGGCATGGCGCCCTACGAAGCCCTTTATGGAAAAAAGTGTAGATCTCCGCTCCATTGGGATGATGTGGGTGAGAGAAAAATATTAGGGCCTGATTCAGTGGAAGAAATGATAAAGATTGTGCGTCAAATCAAGCAAAGAATTAAAGAAGCGCAAGACCGTCAGAAGTCTTATGCTGACATCAGAAGATCAGCATTAGAATTCAATGTGGGTGATAAAGTTTTCTTGAAAGTTTCGCCTTCAAGAGGAATTCAACGATTTGGTATTAAAGGAAAGCTTAAGCCTCGCTACATAGGACCATATGAAATTCTGGAAAGAATAGGTCAAGTAGCATATAAGCTAGCTTTACCGCCAAGTTTTGGAAATTCACATAACGTGTTTCATGTATCTCGATTGCGGAGATATATGTTTGATCCTAAGCACGTCATTCGTCAAGAAGAAATAGTCCTTGAACCGGATCTCAATTATGAAGAGAAACCTGAAGCGATTTTGGATCGGAAGGTCCAACAGCTTAGAAATAAGTCGATCGCGTCAGTAAAAATCAAATGGAGGCATCATGGACTAGAAGAAGCAACATGGGAGTTAGAAAGCAAAATGAGAGAAAAGTATCCCGAACTCTTCCGAGAGGTAAGCAAATTTCGGGACGAAATTTATTTTTAGGGGGAGAGAATGTAGTATCCCGTCTTTCTTAAGTAATTAAAATAATTAATCTTCTGAGAAAGACAAGGATTTTAGTAAAATAAAGATTTCCTTTCCGAAAATTTTATCCGGCAGATATATTCTACCGGAAAAATGAGTTTTAATTAATTTTTATCGTCTCGGTTAATCCGAAACGAAGAAGTTTTTACATTTATCAATAGATGATAAATGTTCAGTCATTAATTGACAAGAAGAAGAATTTAATTTAATTACGTGAAATTTTACGTAATTAATCTCTTAAAAATTTAGTTTCGGTCGATTTGAAAATGCTTCAAATCTCCGATTCTTTCTGTGAGATTTTTATCTAAGGTTCGTGAAACCTTAATCTTAATTACTGTGTTGAGAAATTAGAGAATTATTAGAAGATTAATTAATTATTAATTAATTGAATTAATAACTAATTAAATGAATTAACCAAAACTTAGCTATTAAGTTTTAATAAAATAATAAGCTACCCTATAGTTCTAAACCTAGGTTGTTAGATTATATATCTAACTCTCTCATCTCTCTATCTCACCACACGCACACACACAAAGAAACACGGCGGCAGCGAGCCTTCTCTCTCTCCCTCTCGATCGTCTCTTCTCTCTCAATACACACACTCACACGCACAACTCCATTGTTGATCATCATCCAAGCTTCCAAGACCAAAGTCATCTTCTCAAAGTAGCTAAGTAAGATTAATTCCATCTATTCCAAGCTCTTGATTCATGTCTTTGGTGGAAGAATTATATATATATGTGTCGAAAATTTGTAAGAACTATGAAGAAGTAGTTGGATGATCTTGATTTCTTAGAATGATGTTTATATGATGATTTTATGATCAAATATTAAGCTTAAGATGATGCATGAAGAATTCTAGTTATGAATATATATATGTCGATTATTTTGGGAGAAACCCTAGAAATGATTAGTAAATCTTCATGTCTTAATATGATGCTTATATCATGATTATATGATGAATTGTGTGATTAAATTAGAAAAATCAAAACCCTAACCCTAAGTTGCATGAAAATCGAATTTTAGAAGAAAATGCTAAATTTTAATTCATGCATTGAATGATGATTTGTTCTTCATGAATTATGCTTAGAATATGATTATAAGATCAAATATGTAATTAGATTTAAGCATGGAAAACCCTAGCTATCAATTGGCAATTTTCGAAAATGAGAAGAAAATAGGAAATAATGAATACAGGAATTATATGATTGATTTAATGATATAAATGAGTTTAGTTAAGTATTTTAAAAATGTTTCATGTTGGAAATACTTAAAAATTTCCAACCAATTTCAATTTTGAGAAAATAACCGATTAAATAAGAATATAAATTAGGGTTGAAAGATTAATACTTAATTGAATGAAATTAAGTGAAGAAATGAGCTTAAGATGATAATTAAGTATATTAGAAATTAAAAAGAAGAGAAAATAATTAAAGAAATATTAATTTTAATATAACCGAGAATTTAAAATAAATAAATAAAATATTAATAAAATTTTAATTAAGAAATTAATTGCATTTATGAACTTCTTAATAAAAATTAAGTGTTATATAATTTTTTTTGGAAATTGATGCTTACTGAGGAATTTAGATAGATTAAGATAGATTAAGAACGTTTGAAAAGTTAAGATAGGAATTCTCGAATTTCATCAAGTTGCGATGTAGAAATTCGAATAGAATTTCGTTAAAGATATCGAAGTCGTTAGTCGATAAAAGCTCTCGTTCTAAAAATTCGTTAATCGCTTTCAATTAAAGGAGCAAGCGGAAGTAGAAGCGAAGACGTGAAGTAAAAGGATTACAAGCGATAAAGTTAAAGTAAAGCTTAAGTTTATCAGGTGGGCTTTCTAAACTAAAATATGTGAAAAGCATAATATCGTATGTTTTACAAAGTTTTGATACTTGCCAAATGATTTTAAAAATGTTTAAGTATGTTACCATCTACTTCAGAAAGACGAATTCGGTTTCACGCAAGGTGAAATCTGTGTACACATTAGTAATCGTGCGCATTTCTTTGATAGGCCGATTATT
Source organism: Agastache rugosa (assembly GCA_031470985.1). Lineage (NCBI taxonomy): Eukaryota > Viridiplantae > Streptophyta > Magnoliopsida > Lamiales > Lamiaceae > Agastache > Agastache rugosa. Next base: position 18,379,797 of record CM062607.1, read on the forward strand.
CATAATCGTGAGCCTTTCCTTGATATGCCGATTACAAGTGATTGAGAAAGAGGCCTCTTTCTCATCACCATTATTTATTTGTAGATATGGTTCATACTGTTATAAATGTCTGCAGACAAATAAGTTTTGAAAAGAAAGTATTTTTTTTAGCATTTTACGAGTTGTTTTCAGAAAATCCTCGTATTATGTTTTCTGGCAAGTTTTCATATATAGCTGTATTCAACAAAGTTTTCAAATGTTTTCGGCATGTGTTCACTGAGTACGTAGTACTCAGCCCTGCATGTTATTTCTAAAACGTGCAGGTTAGCAAGGATGAAGATGATGAGTACTGGATGGACCATTGTTGTTGTTAAATGTTGTTATGTAAAGAAAGTCGTTTTGAGAAGTTGACCTAGAATATATGTCTTCATACATATATTCTCATGTTTTCCGCCGCAAGAAAATGAAGTTTAATGTTATTTTAATATTTAAATTCTAAAGTCGAACTCTTTTGCTAAGTTCTCTTGAAACAGCTTTTCTTTATCTTGTTTTCTTGATCCTCAAATAAATTCATCATCTTCTTGATCAATTGTCGATTATTTGGTTGATCAGGTCTTTTGATTCCAAGTAATTTGAGTTATGTTTATAGATATGTATGTCATATTGATTTCAGTTGATCGTCTCGAGTCAGATATGTCACATTATTCTAAAAGTGGTAAATCCAGCTGGCTGAGTCAATTTAGGTAAATCCAAATTATCGGGTCCAACTGGGAAATCCAAATTTAGGTCAACTGGTAAATCCAATGGCCGAGTCCAAATTTGAGCAATTCCAGTTGATCGGGTCCAGTAAATCCAATTGTCGAGTCAATTTGGGCAATTCAAGTGATCGGGTCCAATTGGGTAAATCCAAATTTGGGCCGGGTCAACTGGTAAATCCAATTGGCCGGGTCCAAATTTGGGTAATTCTAGCCGACTGAGCCCAGCTGGGTAATAGTTCGGGCTGCGACGTGTTAAGTATGGTTATTCTTTTGAACGATAGCCGGGTCGCTATCTTAATTTCCTTTGTTAATCATAAATTGTGTAAGTCGTGGGACCTACCGGCCTTGACATCTAATATCGAGGTTCGGGCTGCGACAACTTTGTTGATGTTGAGCATGGTTATATGTCTTCGTACATATAACTAAAGATATGTCATGTTGTTTTCCGCTGCAACATTCTGAATTTATTCAGTAATTTTTGTCTTATTATGATGTTGAAGCTATGACTTGATCAACCTTGTTTCCGTTGCCAATTAAACTCTGATACGAGATGGTGTTGTCTTTTGACCATTCTCGGCTATTTTGATTTAAACTTAAAGTATAAATTGTTATTGAGGTTGTTGATTGATATTTGATTCGAATTGATTTGACTTGAAAGTATGATTTATTGTATGATGGGTTTTTGTTGGATAAGTGGGTCGTTATCTTGTTCCTTGGTTAATCATAAATTATTGTAGTATCCCGTCTTTCTTAAGTAATTAAAATAATTAATCTAATGAGAGAGACAAGAATTTTAGTAAAATAAAAATTTTCTTTTCGCAAATTTTACCCGGCAGATATATTCTACCGGAAAAATGAGTTTTAATTAATTTTTATCGTCTCGGTTAATCCGAAACGAAGAAGTTTTTACATTTATCAATAGATGATAAATGTTTAGTCATTAATTGACAAGAAGAAGAATTTAATTTAATTACGTGAAATTTTACATAAATTATCGCTTAAAAATTTAGTTTCGGTCGATTTGAAAATGCTTTGAATCTCCGATTCTTTCTGTGAGATTTTTATCTAAGGTTCGTGAAACCTTAATCTTAATTACTTTGTTGAGAAATTAAGAGTTTATCGGAGGGTTCGTCGTTGTTAATTAAGTGAGTCGAGAAAGGGATTAAATAATTAACAAAACTTAACAATTAAGTTAACTTAAAATAATAACCCTAGTCTACCCTAACCTAGGTGTGTAACATGCATATAATCTACTCTCACTCTCACTCACTCACCACACGCACACACACAAACAACAGCAGCCCTTCTCTCTCTCTCAAACCTCTCGATCTCTTCTCTCTCAATATACACACTCACACACACTTAAGAACACCGTCTTGATGTTCAAGCTCAAAGAACTTAAGTTCTAGCAATCTTTTTAAGCAAGTAAAATTTCCTATCACCCAGGAAAAGCAAATGTAGTTGCTGACGCGTTAAGCAGAAAAGGAAAATCGGAATTTGGATTTCTTCTAACTCAAGAGAAAGAACTCATTAAGAGTTTCGGAGAACTGAGGTTAGAAGTAATTGTACCTCCGCAATCTGTTGAGCAAATGATTGCAGCCATGGAAATAATTCCAGACCTAAGATCAAGAATTTCCAATGCTCAAAGAAAGGATAAGAAATTGGAAAAGTTACGAATGAAAATTCGTCAAGAGAAAGATGAAAATTTTAAGGAGGCAAGAGATAACGTTCTCCTATTCAGAGAAAGACTTTGTGTGCCAAATGATGAAGAATTAAGGAATGAGATCATGAGTGAAGCTCATGAAACTCCTTATTCAGCTCACCCTGGAGGTACCAAAATGTATCAAGATTTGAAACAAACATTTTGGTGGGAAGGAATGAAAAGAGACATAGCTTCTTTTGTGGAAAGATGTTTAGCCTGTCAGCAAGTAAAGGCATTGCATCAGAGACCATATGGGAAGCTACAACCTTTAGATATTCCAGAGTGGAAATGGGATAAAATTACCATGGATTTTGTAACTGGGTTACCTAGATCCAAACGAGGGAATACAGCGATATGGGTAATAGTGGATAGATTGACAAAATCTGCACACTTTATACCTATTCCCATAACTTATGGCGCAGATAAGTTAGCTCAGCTGTACGTGCGAGAAATTGTGCGATTGCACGGAGTACCTAAGTCGATCACTTCGGATCGAGACTCAAAATTTACTTCTCATTTTTGGAAAAGTATGCAAGAGGAATTAGGTACCAAATTGAACTTCAGTACGGCTTTTCATCCTCAAACGGATGGTCAATCAGAAAGAACCATTCAAATCTTGGAGGATATGTTGAGAACTGTTGTTCTAGATCGAGGAAGTCAATGGGAGAAAATTTTACCTCTTGTTGAATTTGCTTACAACAACAGTTATCAAATGACGATTGGCATGGCGCCCTACGAAGCCCTTTATGGAAAAAAGTGTAGATCTCCACTCCATTGGGATGATGTGGGAGAGAGGAAAATATTAGGGCCCGATTCAGTGGAAGAGATGATAAAGATTGTGCGTCAAATCAAACAAAGAATTAAAGAAGCACAAGACCGTCAGAAGTCTTATGCTGACATCAGGAGATCAGAATTAGAATTCAATGTGGGTGATAAAGTTTTCTTGAAAGTTTCGCCTTCAAGAGGAATTCATCGGTTTGGTGTTAAAGGAAAACTTAAGCCTCGCTATATAGGACCATATGAAATTCTGGAAAGAATAGGTCAAGTAGCGTATAAGTTAGCCTTCCCGCCAAATTTTGGAAGTTCGCATAACGTGTTCCATGTATCTCAGTTACGGAGATATATGTTTGACCCTAAGCACGTTATTCATCAAGAAGAAGTAGTCCTTGAACCAGATCTCAGTTATGAAGAGAAACCTGAAGCGATTTTGGATCGTAAGGTCCAGCAACTTAGAAATAAGTCGATCGCGTCAGTAAAAATCAAATGGAGGCATCATGGACTAGAAGAAGCAACATGGAAGTTAGAAAGCAAAATGAGAGAAAAGTATCCTGAACTCTTCCAAGAGGTAAGCAAATTTCGGGACGAAATTTATTTTTAGGGGGAGAGAATGTAGTATCCCGTCTTTCTTAAGTAATTAAAATAATTAATCTAATGAGAGAGACAAGAATTTTAGTAAAATAAAAATTTTCTTTCCGCAAATTTTACCCGGCAGATATATTCTACCGGAAAAATGAGTTTTAATTAATTTTTATCATCTCGGTTAATCCGAAACGAAGAAGTTTTTACATTTATCAATAGATGATAAATGTTTAGTCATTAATTGACAAGAAGAAGAATTTAATTTAATTACGTGAAATTTTACGTAAATTATCGCTTAAAAATTTAGTTTCGGTCGATTTGAAAATGCTTTGAATCTCCGATTCTTTCTGTGAGATTTTTATCTAAGGTTTGTGAAACCTTAATCTTAATTACTGTGTTGAGAAATTAAGAGTTTATCGGAGGGTTCGTCGTTGTTAATTAAGTGAGTCGAGAAAGGGATTAAATAATTAACAAAACTTAACAATTAAGTTAACTTAAAATAATAACCCTAGTCTACCCTAACCTAGGTGTGTAACATGCATATAATCTACTCTCACTCTCACTCACTCACCACACGCACACACACAAACAACAACAGCCCTTCTCTCTCTCTCAAACCTCTCGATCTCTTCTCTCTCAATACACACACTCACACACATTTAAGAACACCATCTTGATCTTCAAGCTCAAAGAACTTAAGTTCTAGAAATCCTTCTTAAGCAAGTAAGTAAGGATGAATCTCTTTCTTCTTCAAAATCTCAACTTAGATTCATGCTTGAGATCATCTTCTTCAATATATATATGTGTCGAAAATTTGGGAAGAAATTGAAGAAGTAGCTACATGATGTTCATATCTTAGTATGATGTTTTTATGATGGTTATATGATGTTAAGAAGATCAATTGTGAGATAAATTGATGCATGAAGAACTTTAATTATATTTATATATATATTTCGATTAATTTGGGAGAAACCCTAGAAATGGTTAGTTAATCTTCATGTCTTAATATTATGCTTATATAGTGATTATATGATCATTGGTATAATTAAATAAAGCATGAAGAACCCTAACCCTAATTTTTGGAGAAAATCGAAAATATGAAGAAATTGTCAAATTTTGATTCATGCATTGTTTGATGTTATGATCTTCATGAATTATGCTTAGAATATGATTATAAGATCAAATATGTGATTAGATTTAAATAAGAGAAACCCTAGTTCATAATTGAAAATTTTCGAAAATGGGAGAAAATGAAGAACAATTGATACATGAATTGTATGATCATTTTAATGATATAAATGAATTTAGTTAAGTATTTTAAGAATGTTTCATGTTGGAAGTAATTAAAAAATTTCCAACCAATTTCATTTGATGAAAATAATCGATTAAATAAAAATATAAATTAGGGTTTAATAATGTAATGTTATATGATGGATTTGATAATTCAATTAAAGATATATGAGATTAATGAAGTATTTTAGATCAAGAGATAATGAAAAATGAGCTTGATTAACCCTAGAAACCCTAGAAAATCGAATTAGGGTTCTTAAATTAGGGTTGGAAGATTAATACTTAATTGAATAAAATTAAATGAAGAAATGAATTTAAGATGATAATTAAGTATAATAGAAATTAAAAAGAAGAGAAAATAATTCTAGAAATCCTAAAATTAAAACTACCGAAAATTTAATAAATAAATAAAATATTAAATAAATTTTAATTAAGAAATTAATTGCATTTATAAACTTCTTAATAAAAATTAAGTGTTATATGATTTTCTGGAAATTTAATTCAAAGTAATAAAGTTTTTTTTATTTTGGTTGATTTTCCCGATTTGGAAGTTTATATGTTTAATTGAGTTAATGTGTGTATTAAAGTATAATTATGTTCGTTGTGATGAAATAAGTGTGTGGAATTAAATTGAGAATTTTCTGAATCCGTTAGACGGATTGAAATCGATTTAGTCGATTATGATAAATAGTAATTTATAAATGTTAATGTTGTATGAGATTTGATTGGTGTGATGCTTGATGAGGAATTTAGAAAGATTAAGATAGATTAAGAACGTTTGAAAAGTTAAGATAGGAATTCTCGAATTTCGTCAAGTTACGGCGTAGAAATTCGAATAGATTTTCGTTAGGTTTATCGAAGTAGTTATTCGATAAAAGATTTACGTTCTAAAATTCGTTATTCGCTTTCGATTAAAGGAGCAAGCGGAAGTAGAAATGGAGGCGTGAAGTGAAGGGTTGAACTCGTTAAAGATTTAAAGTTTAAAGCTTAAGATTATCAGGTGGGCTTTCTAAACTAAAATATGTGAAAAGCATGATATCGTATGTTTTACAAAGCTTTGATACTTGCCAAATGATTTTTAAAATGTTTAAGTATGTTACCATCTACTTCAGAAAGACGAATTCGGTTTCACGCAAGGTGAAATCTGTGTACACATTGGTAATCGTGCGCATTTCTTTGATAGACCGGTTATACGTAACCGTGAGTCTTTCGTTGATATGCCGATTACAAGTGATTGAGAAAGAGGCCTCTTTCTCATCACCATGATTTATTTGTAGATATGGTTCATACTGTTATAAATGTCTGCAGACAAATGATTTTGAGAAAAGAAAGTATTTTTAGCATTTTACGAGTTGTTTTACAGAAAATCCTCGTATTATGTTTTCCGGCAAGTTTTCAAAATATAGCTGTATTCAGCAAAGTTTTCAAACGTTTTCGGCATGTGTTCACTGAGTACGTAGTACTCAGCCCTGCATGTTATTTCTAAAACGTGCAGGTTAGCAGGAATGAAGATGATGAGTACTGGATGAACTATTGTTGTTGTTAAATGTGGTTTATGTAAAGAAAGTCGTTTTTGAGAAGTTGACCTAGAATATATACTCTGCTAAGGTTTCCGTATAACTCATCCTCATGTGATGAAATTCGATCATCGCCTCGACACTTCGAGAATTTGCCATCCTATATAAGAAAAATTTAAACAATTACTAAACTGGGACTACGAATGCTTTTAAGAATCCACAGTCTCCACATACTCAATTCCGCTTCCAAAGGGTGGTACCAAGCTCAAGCTACTTTCCAAAGATAAACAACTAACTTGCTTGCACAACTGATCCATCGTCTCACTTACGATCAATCACCAACAAACAATCTCATTAGAACTCAAAATCACAACACAACTTTATGTATTCCAACTTTCAAACTTTCCTTAAAACTAAAAAACTTTTGAAATTCGTACCTGGATAGCTGGATGAGATGAGAGGTGCTGGACTTTCGTTGTTGTTAACAAAAAAACTCGACTAGTCTAGGAATTCAAACCAGACTAGACTCTTAAAAAAATTGATAACTTAGAACAGTAAACATTGCTCTGTACTAGACTAGGGTTTCAAAATAGACTAGATTTTAGAAGAATATTATTCAGAGCAGTCAGACCTGCTCTGATACCACTCTGTCGCAGCCCGACCTCCGAGATTAGATGTCAAGGCCGGTAGGTCCCACGACGTACACAATTTATGATTAACAAAGGGAATTTAATAGTGACCCGGCTATTGATCAAGAACAGCAAAGAACAACTTATACTCAACAATACATCAACTTTGAATAATTAGAATATGCATGGCTCAAAATCAACGAGACGATCGACTGAGTTCAATAACAAAAGACCTGATCAACCAAATAATTGACAATGACCAAGAATATAACAGGCTGACTTGAGGATCAAGAAAACAAGATAAAGAAAAATGTTTCAAGTTCGACAAAGCTTCTCAAAACAAGGAACAAACTTAGGAATATAGAATTGAGTTTCAAAAGTATTTGACAAAAGAGTTCGACTCTAGAAACCAACATTTTCATCATCATTGTATCACATCAAACTTCATAATTTCACAAAACCAACATCTTTAACATTGCATCGGAAAAACGAGAGAATATATATGATGGTCCCTGAGCTAGGTCTTTGCTGTAGAGAGGGGGTGAATACACCAAAGATAGATTTCTGAAAACTGTTTCTAGTTTAAAAACAGAGTTGGTGAGCTCAGTTATTAATCCAGCTGATGAGGGTCAGCAGGGCAAATAACTCAGCTGGCGGTGCGGAATGTGGTGGTTTGAAAACTTAGCTCGGTTACTTAGAAAAACTCAGCTTGAAAATATTCTTTACGTTTTCGACTTAGTCAAGTTGTGCAAATTTCAGAAAGACACAACTGTCTTTGGAGAGCAGCTGTATATGCAGATTTGATAAAATATGCAATGAGATGATAAAGTTAGAAAAATATCTGAAAATAACGAGAAAGTAAAGAACATGAGATTTTACGTGGTTCGGAGTAACACCTCCTACGTCCACGACCAGATTCACTGGTAATTCACTACCACTTGGTTTACAAGTACCAAGCAACTTCACAACTCTAACCCGAGCTGTGTTCCAATAGTTTGGGGGCACTGTCAAGCCTAACCTTTCAGTTTACGGGTACTGAAAAAACCTTACAACCACTTGAATTTCGCACTTCAAGCAAGCGTAACCTTGACCTAACCTTTCTGGGTAAAGAGGGGTTTGGTTTGGGGTTCCAACTATGAACGAGTTCTTACAATTAAGAACTTTAGAATTAGATGACCTCGTTCGAAATCTAGGCTTAAAATATACAATGATTTCTGCCTAGAAATCAGACGAAAAACTGAGCAGTTTCTGGACTAGAAACACTTTAAGATAAAGTGTTCTTTGAACTATGTAGAACTGCTTGAGAGCTTTTGAAGGCTTGAGAATTTCGGAGAATGAAAGCTTGTAGAGAGTTTTTCGTATCTGATACTGAGGTTGAAAACAGGTTTATATAGGTAGAGATTTAAGACTAGCCGTTGGAGGAGCCGTTTGAATCTTACCTACTCTTCTTAAATTTGAAATCTGTCGTTAGGCGTTTCTACATCTGTCTTCATTCGTGTCACATCCTAGGTTCTGAAGTCTAGGATGCTGATTCGGCAATCCCTCATTGATCGAGGTATGTTGACTTCCTCTGACGAAGGGGATCTCTGCCTTTGGAGCTGGGTTTTTGAATTTAGAGCTGGATTGGGTAAGCTGACTTAAAGTGACGTCTTCAGAGTTAGTTCCCTTTGTTCTGTATAGCTGGACCAGCTGTGTCTTGAACTCAGCTCAGCTTATCTTCAGCTTGATCCTGCTCCGTTTTGAACTCAGCTCAGCTGGAAAACTCAACTGATAGTTGACTCCTGCTGTAAACACAACTGGATCTTCTGCTATCTTGAGCTTCTGCTGTCTTCCGCTTCTGCTGTCTTCCACTTCTTGAACCTGTAAACTTAGAAAATCTAGAGCTCAAACAGGCGAGCTGGAAAACACTACTTAGATTGATGCGATCATCTACTCGGTTGGAGAACAGTTGGGTTTTGGTATCAAATCAAAACTCTATTAATTTTCCCAACAATTTCCCCCTTTTGATGATGCCAAAACCTAACTGAGACAACTTATGAAGCTTCCTTTTATCTTCTCCCTAAGATTTAGGAGGGTAAAGAAAATATCAGCAGATAAGAGTTCATAGTCCAGAGTCTGGACAAAAAGTAATTGTCATCAGGGTGAGATGTGAGCAGCAAAGAAAATTGTGTTTTATTAATGTAAGAAATTACAGCATATCAAGAGAAATAGAAAAAAAATCTTCAATTCTTCAATCCCAGCTGGCTGGGTCTTCTCTTCTGCATCCGCTGCTTCACTCTTCAATCCCAGTTGGCTGGGTCTTCTCTTCTGACTCGTTTCTCCCTCAGCTGATTCAGCTGGTTCCTCTAGCTCAGCAGTTTGCCTCTTTGTCTCATTATCTTCCCCCTTTTTGGCATAATCAACAAGGCGGAAGAGACACACTATCGTCTTATTGAGCTGTGCAATTTCCTGAATTGCGTCAGCGATCTTCGCTGTATTATCAGTTGTTGCGATGTTTAGTTTGGCTATGCTACGGTTGTCAGCTCTGAGCAGTGATGTCTAGAGTCTAGGTGGCTCAGCTGTTGCATTAGCTGGCTCTTCTTCAATAGCATTAGCCTCAGCTGTGATTGCAGACACAGCTTTCTTGGCTTATTTCAGCTGGTTCAGTCCAGTTGAGTGCTTGGAGGTATGAGTTGGCACTAGAGATGACATCTTCTAAGTAGGGCACAACTTCATTCCTTGCAATTTTGCTTCTTCATACTTCATTAGATTGAATGAGAAAGTTTGATTCAGCACTTCAGTTGCGCTTGTGACTCCTTGAGGTCTTCAAACCTGGAGATGGAGGCGTCACGTGCAACTCTTGAGGGACTTGAGTATCATCCAGCTGCAAGTGATCATTGGTTGGATGATGTTTTCCACTTGAGCTTGGTGCAGGGGCTTGAGCTCCAACTTCCATAAGTTGATCTTGAAGCTGGTGTCCCTGTTGAGCTGAAGGAAATTGAGGAGAAGGCGGTTGAAGTATTCCATCTGCTATGGGGTTTAAGCTTAGTTGATTGGGGTCTAAGCTTAGTTGATCAGCTGGAATACGTCGTTGTGGTGGTGGCGATGATGATGTTCGTGCAGGGACCTGAACTTCTTCTCCACCGTAAGAAACCGCCACTTGTGGACCTTCTGCTCCTCAGAGAGTAGTTACGAATTCTCTCTTAATGTCAGCTGGCTTCTCGGCTGACTGACTGAGCACCTTTAACTTGAGTCTTCTCTTTGAAGACGGTGCTTCATCTTATTTTGTCTCCTCAAGTTGTTTCCGATTCCCAGCCGGAAAGGAAGTAGATGCATGCTACCTTGTCTCCTGCATCTTTTTCTGTGCCTCCTGTGGCGGAGCAAGAGCTTTGACAAGATTGCTCTTAAAGACTCTGGCTTTATCAATGTCTCGTCCAGTTCTAACTGGGCTTTCTCTCAGGTTGAATTCCTTTGATAGGATCTTGTTGACGTTGATTTCCGCTCCCAGAGAGTTGTGTGTCCCGTTCTCTCTTTTATTTTAAAAGAAACTGTGGGGCGGAGGAGGTATTTTTCCTTTAACATGCCCAGGAAGATTTCTGCAACTTCCTGGTGAATGTTCTTGAGCTTTGCAGTCACCCACTGCGTTAGACCGGATCTGTCGATGAGCTTCATTTTCTCCTGGAGCTCCGTCTTCTTGTGGTTCCTGAGAGTTAAGCAACTCTTATAGTGAAGTTTTGACAGAGTCTTCATGTTTGCGTATCTCTTCTAGCATATTTATATCAATTTTCTTGATGAATGGACGATCAAGATTTATAGATTGATAAGAAGATCTACGACTGGGAGTGATTCTTGCGTCATGCGAGTTAATGCGCGTTAGAGGATGGTTGAGGCGTTTTGACTTTTGCCTCGAAACTCCCATGTTTCAGTTCTTTGCAGACTTTTAATTAAATTTGATTAGATATGACAAGATATGATTTGACTGAAAACAGAATTAGTGGGTGAATGTAATGATGTTGCAAACCTCTCAGCTGATCATTGTAGTCAGCTGATACCTCGGTTGTGAATAGCTGTGTTGAGTGATCGTTTTTCCAGCTGGTTCCCCTTCAGCTGAATAATCCTTCAACTTAGGCGTCTCACTGAGTTTGATTTTTTCTCAGCTAGATTCTTTGAGGTTGGTTCTGAATTCCAGCTGGATCTGCTTCCATTCAACTGGATCTGCTTCCATTCAGTTGGGTCTGCTTTCATTCAGCTGGGTCTGCTTCCATTCAGCTGGGTCTGCTTTCATTTAGCTGGATGTAGCTTCGTCTGGGTTGAGTAATCCAAGTAATCCGTACAAAATCTTGAATCTTGCTTCTATCAACGGCTTTGTGAGTATATCAGCCCGCTGTATGTCTGTGTGAATTTTGTCAACAATCACATCCTTCTTTTCTACGTGATCTCTGATGAGGTGATGGCGCACGTCCATATGTTTAGATCTTGTGTGAAGTACTAGATTTTCTGATATAGCAATCGCACTTGAGCTATCACAGAAAATTGGAACGTGTCCAGTATTCACTTCATAGTCATCCAGCTGATGTTTCAGCCAGAGAATTTGTGAGCAGCAGCTTCCAGCTGCCATATACTCTGCTTCGGTTGTGGAGGTTGCGACGCACGTTTGGTTCTTTGAAAACCACGAGATCAACTTGCTTCTTAGGAACTGACACGTTCCTGAAGTTGATTTTCTGTCCAACCGATTTCCAGCGAAGTCTGAGTTTGAATATCCAGTCAGCTGTAGATTGTTTTCAGCTGGGTACCACTGCCCAACATTCTGAGTTCCTTTGAGATATTTGAGAATGTTCTTGGCTGCTTACATGTGTGCTTCCTTTGGATCAACTTGAAATCTAGCACACACTCCGACTGCGAAAGGAGATGTCTGGACGACTAGCTGTTAGATACAGCAGGGAACCTATTATCCCTCTGTATTTGCTGGAATCCACTGACTTCCCTTCAGTTCCAGGTTCAATCTTCCAGTTGGTGTTCATCGGAATCTTTACTGTTCTGCTGGATTGGACTCCATACTTGGTGATCAAGTCTTTCACGTACTTGGATTGATTTATAAAGATTCCTTCTGCTGATTGCTTCACTTGAAGTCCTAGGAAGAAGATCATTTCTCCCATCATAGACATTTGGAACTGTTCTGACATCATCTCTCCAAATCTTTGACATAAGAATGTTGATCTTGATCCGAAGATGATGTCGTTTACATATATTTGAACAACCAGGATGTCTTCTCCCAACTTGATGGTGAAGAGTGTTCTATCTACTGAGCCCTTCTTGAATCCTTTGGATACAAGGAAATTTGATTGAGTATCATACCAAGCTCGAGGTGCTTGCTTCAATCCATAAAGCGCCTTCTTTAGCTTGTAGACTTTATTTCCTTCTACTTCAAATCCTAGAGGTTGTTCAACATAGACATCTTCCTTGATTTCTCCATTTAAGAATGCACACTTCACATCCATTTCATAGTGATACGGCCAATCAATATGCGGAAGTAAGGATGCGAACACACGTCAACAGAAAGGACGATTCAACCCAAAAATATGAACTTAACCAATACAGATTATAACACCTATTCGACTGGTCTCAAACGAGAATGGAACAAGAAACAGACCAAACACGAAACAAAGCCCAAAACAACGATTAAAACCCTAACAGAAGACTCGACTGGAAACTACTAATGGATAAATAATTCAATAGCACACATGGCCGTGGCTAGGTGTCCTCCTCGATGCACATGAAAGTCACCAACTTGTAATGTCGGGTTTCAACTCCATCGTCTTCCAACTTCTTCTGAATATAGCACTGAAAATATCCTTGCAGCTTCTTGGCTCTTAATCTCGTCACTAGACCCCTAAGCTGCAATTCCGGGTTTAGGTCGTCAACGCTAGGCCCGGTCTCATCACATAGACCTTTAATTTGTGATGTGCTGCATAAGCGAGAAAAAGTCTGATTGCTTTCAATCGCGCTACTGGAGCGAATGATTCTTCGAAGTCAATTCCTTCTTGCTGTGTGTATCCCTTGGCAACTAGTCGAGCTTTGTTTCTGATGATGACTCCAAGGGTATCCAGTTTGTTCTTGAAAATCTATTTGAGTCCTATAACTTTGACTCCTTCAGGTTTGTCGACCAATTCCCAGACACAATTTCTGAGGAATTCATTTAGCTCTTCCTGCATGGCATTAGTCCAGGGTACGCTTTTTAAAGCTTCTAGAATTGTTTGAGGCTCTGGAACTTGAGCTACATAACACGCCATTAGAGCTGTGTCTTCATCATAGACCGTCAGTTCTAACTCTACTGAGAGTTGAGCTGTGTCAGCTGCTTCTTGACTTTCCGATGTAGCTTGAGCAGCTGAACTTCTGGTTTTGACTTGGTCAGATGGTTCTCCAATGATTGCTGATGATGAATGATCTTCAATCCATCTTCTTCTTTTGTGAATTTCTTCTTCCAGCTGATTGATGCTAGAAGTGGCTAGATTTTGTCTGGCTTGGAGTTGCTCTGGAGTTAAGTCTTGAGCAAGAGACTCTCCTTGGATTGAGTTTTGAGGTGACTTCTGTAGAAGCTCTGCTGGAGATATTGCTGGGGATTCAGCTGTGTCTGGATTTCCAGCTGATGGCATCCCCTCTTGATTTGGCGTTAGGGGTTCTTCTTGATTTCCAGCTGTTGAAGCTTCCTGATTGATTTGAGGTTCCTCCTCTGGCTCATCATCCCATATTAATGGTTCGGCCAGATTCCTGATTCGATTTTCTTGAGCTCTTGTCTGAATCTGCCTTGAAGGTTCTTCTTCATTTCTTCGTTTGATAGAATCTCTATATTCGAATAATGATTCGTCAAAGGTAATATGTGGAGTTACTTCGACCGTTTGAGTTCTTCTGTTGAAAACTCTGTATACTTTACTCACAGCAGAGTAACCAAGGAATACTCTCCGGTCAGTCTTCGCGTCGAACGTCTTGAGCTGCGTTTTTTAATTGTTTAGGATATGACATTTGGATCCAAAGACCTTGAAATATCCAATATATGGTATTCTGTTATTCCATAGCTCATACGACGTCTTTCCTTGCCTTGATGTGAGTAGAGAGCGATTCTGAGTGAAGCAAGCTGTGTTGATTGCCTCGGCCCAGAACTTCTTTGGAATGGCAGAGCTGGCTAGCATTGAGGTAGCTGCTTCTTTGAGTGTTCGGTTTCTTCTCTCTGCTACACCATTCTGCTGAGGTGTGCGTGCTGCTGAGATTTGATGTTGAACTCCGTTCTTCTCGCAGTATTCATAAATAGTTGCATTCAGAAACTTCGTTCCTCGATCTGATCTGATTGACATTATCTTGCACTCCTTCTGAGTTGACAATCTTTCCAGCAGGATTAGCAGCTTAGTCCTTGTTTCGCTCTTCTGGTACAGGAATGACACCCATGTGAATCTTGAGAAGTCATCTACTACGACCAGAGTGTATTTTCTGCCATTGAAGCTTGCTGGAGTAACTGGACCAAAAAGATCCATGTGAAGGAGTTGAAAAACTCGGTCAGTTGACTGAACTGGCTTGAGAGAGAATGAAATTCTTGTTTATTTTCCTTGTTGACATGCGCTGCACATATGACTTTTGTTATATACTTGATCTGGAATTCCATTAGCGAGCTGGTTCCTAGCCAGTTTGTTGATTGTCTTAAAGTTGAGATGATTCAGCCGTCTGTGCCACAGCCAGCTGACTTCATTGCTGCTTTTCGATACAAGACAAGTCTCAGGAGGGCTGCTGTTCCAGTCAGCAAAATACATATTTCCTTCTCTTTTCCCTCTTAGTAGTATCTGCTTGATTTCCCTGTGCTTCACTGTGCATCCCTGTGCATCAAACTTGACAAAAAAACCGTTGTCACAGAATTGGCTAATGGAAAGCAAGTTATGTTGCAGTCCTTGTACATAAGAAACATTTGGGATTATAACACTTTTAGTTTTAAATGTACCATAACCTTTGGTTAGGCCTTTGGAGTTGTCACCAAATGTTACTTGTGGGCCTGGACGCTCGATATACTTCTGGAGTAGATGCTTTAAGTACGTCATGTGCTTGGAACATCCACTGTCCAAGTACCATAGCGTTCTCATCGACTACTTAATGATGCGTCGTTCCCTTGCAACCTATACAAAAGATTAAAATTTAGGTACCCAGTTTTAATTGGGTCCTTGTGGGTTAGACAAAGATCCTTTTACGACCCAGATCTACTTGATGACTCGAATTGGGTCATTTGATCTGATGATCCTTCCAGCTGAGTCGATATACACATTCTTTGTGTTCTTCTGTTGTTGCTGGTGGGGTCTTGATCTCAGTATTTTTATTGCTTGATGTCTTTGTTGATGTCCTGGTCTTTTACGGTATCCAACTGAGACGTTCTTTTGTCTCTGCTGTCTCTTGTGATACCTCGGCTGGAATTGGTTCTCCAGCTGGTGATCATATGAGTGATATCCAGCTGGGTATCTCCTTTGATATCTCGGTTGATATCTTTCGACGTGTTGTTGCTGTTGCTGGTATCTGAAATGTCCAGCTTGTTGTCTTTGTTGAGGTTGAGCACGTTGCTGTCTGTTCTATGCTTGAGGTTGTCTCACAGCTGGCCTTTTTGACGCCTGCTGTGTCCTCAACGATCTTTGCTGAGCAGCTAGAATTTGGTTTTCTTTTGCTCTTACAAACATTACCTTTGTTCCACTTGTAGAAGCAATGTTTGTGTCATCCTTTGAACCATTGTAACCCAGTCCTGCTTTGAGTGCTGTTGGATGTTATGCACTTATGATTTCGTCCATTGTTGTTGTAGTTTTGATGAGAGCTACCATCTTCTTAGATAGTACCTCTTCGGAACTTTTCAGTTCTATAATCTCAGCTGACTTCTTTTCCGATTCAGCTGTGGCCTTTTCCAATTCTTCCATCAGCTGTTTTTTTCCGTAGTAGAAGTCTTTCATCAGCTGATCTTGTTTCACTATTTTATCTTTTAGTGAAATAACTTCTTCTTGGAGCTGTGTTGTACCAGCTGCTTCTGATACCTTTTTCTTTTCCAGTTCCATCTTTAGCTCGGCATTCTCACTCATTATGACGTCAAGGATCTCTTGAAGCTCCTTGGAATCGTTCATAACTTTCTCTACTAAACTCCAATCAGGTAGCCCTGATTCTGAAACCTGTGTAGAGTGTTCGTGTGATGGTGAGGGATTAGATAGATTTTGAGTTCTTGACATTACCTCATCTTCATCGAATCCGTCTGTCTGTCCTATGAAGCATGTATCCCATTCAGGTTCATCATGAGCCATCAGTGCTTCTTCTTCTGAGTCTGAAAATGGCATGTTATCATCCATTTTGTTGCACTCCGATTCCTCGTCGTCGATGTAGGCTCTCCTTCTATCAGCTGCCTTAGCTTTCAGTTGGTTTTTATCTTTCTTGGATAGCTTCAGACAGTCTAGCCAGTAGTGTTCCGGTTCTTTGCAGTTGAAGCATCCTTCTTCTGTTCGTTTGTCAGCTGACTTCTCATCAGCTACTGCGTATTTATCTCTGTAAGTTCTTGCGAACTTCTTGTACTTGCCCTTGCTGGTGTTGAGTCTGTTGTAGTTTTTGACTAGCATGGCTATCTCTTCAAGTAGCTCTTCCTTGCTCATGTCCTTCTTGTCCTTCTTTGATGACTCAGCTGACTGTAAGTATGCGGATTTTTCAGAGTTAGCTCTGAACGCAATCTCCTTTGGTGCAGGTGTCAGCTCTCCATCATTCTGATTGCTTGAAGATTCTTTCATGGTAATCTTCAAGTTGTATTCGTTGGCTTTGAGCAGGGAGAATAATCTTTCAGTTGAAAGATCACCCAAGTCACTTCGACTTTGGTGTACCACCTTATATGTGTTCCATTCAGCTGTGACCACTGAAAGGACTTTTAGATTCTTTTCTCGCTGGGTGTATTTCCCAGTTCTGATGGTTTCAATTTCTACCACGATGCTTGAGAATCTGCATTCCATCCCTTCGATGGACTCGTTGACAAGCTGCTTGAAGTTATCAAACTTCTGGCAGACGATTGTGAATTTATTCTCTTTTATCTCCTCCGACCCTTCGCATAGCTTTGCTAGGGTTTCCCACATCTCCTTTGCGGTATTGCAGTTTATGATCTTGCTAAGGTAGGTGTTGGAGACTGTTGACGAGATGGTGTTCCTCGTGAAGCTGTCTAATCCAGCTTGCTTCCTTTCTTCTAAGGTATGCTCACTCTTTGGCTTGGGAATGAGCTGATACGTTGGCTGTCCACCATCTTGAGCTGGAACAAGCTCGTTTCCTTGTTTGTAGATGATGATGGGTCCATCTGTGATGACGTCCCATATCATGTCATGATACGCACAAAGAAAGCTTTTTAATCTGAACTTCCAGATTGCATAATCGTCGACCGAGAAGGTGGGAAGATTCCTGTTAAGATAAGAATCCATGGAGATATGCACAGTATGTAATAACATGAGTTTTTCAAAAGAGGATCTGTTCAGTTGACCACTGACAGATTGTCAAGAGAAATCTCTTGATTCAGAAACAACAGTCTTTTGAACCACTGCTCTGATACCAATTGATGGTCCCTGAGCTAGGTCTTTTGTGTAGAGGGGGGGTGAATACACCAAAGATAGATTTCTGAAAACTTTTTCTAGTTTAAAAACTGAGTTGGTGAGCTCAGTTATTAATCCAGCTGAGGAGGGTCAGCAGGGTAAATAACTCAGCTGGCGGTGCGGAATGTGGTGGTTTGAAAACTTAGCTCGGTTACTTAGAAAAACTCAGCTTGAAAATATTCTTTACGTTTTTGACTTAGTCAAGTTGTGCAAATTTTAGAAAGACACAGCTGTCTTTGGAGAGCAGCTGTGTATGCAGATTTGATAAAATATGCAATGAGATGACAAAGTTAGTAAAATATCTAAAAATAACGAGAAAGTAAAGAACACGAGATTTTACGTGGTTCGGAGTAACACCTCCTACGTCCATGACCAGATTCACTGGTAATTCACTACCACTTGGTTTACAAGTACCAAGCAACTTCACAACTCTAACCCGAGCTGTGTTCCAACAGTTTGCAGGCACTGTCAAGCCTAACCTTTCAGTTTACAGGTACTGAAAAAACCTTACAACCACTTGAATTTGAAGCAAACTTAACCTTGACCTAACCTTTCTGGGTAAAGAGGGGTTTGGTTTGGGGTTCCAACTATGAACGAGTTCTTACAATGAAGAATTTAGAGTTAGATGAAACATACTTAGAATAATTATCTTAGCTCAATTATAACATCAATTTAAGCATATATTACATGAATTAAAAACCCCTAAAATTTCATAATTTTCGAAAATTATATCTTAGGGTTAGGGTTTTCTCATGCTCAATTTAATCACACAAATCATCATATAAACATCATACTATGAGATCAAAATCATCCAATCATTTCTCCAATTTTTTTTCTTCAAAATTTCGAAATATATATATATATATAAGAAAGAGATTTTAAACTTGAATCAAGAGCTAAGAACTTAGGTTAGCATATACCTAATCCTTCTTGATTACTTGGAGATGATTGGAACTAAGCTTGATCTTTGATCTTGGACTTGAAGATGAAGAAAAATGGAAGAAAGCTTCAAGTGTGTGTTGTGTGTGTGTGTCGATCAAGAGAGAGAGATGGGGGAATGAGGATGAAGATGATGAGGGTGTATTTATAGATAAGTTTAGGTTACTATTCATCATAAATATCTTAAATATTTATGATGAATAGTAATTAGGATAATTAATTAAATCCTTAATTAATTCAATTATTTAATTACTAATTACTCATTAATTAAACTTTAAATTTCTCAACATAGAAATTTAATTTAGGGTTTGACGAACCCTAGATAAAAATCTCACAGAAAGAATCGAAGATTCGAAATATTTTCAAATCGACCGAAACTAAAATTTTAAAAGATAAATTACGTAAAATTTCACGTAATTAAATTAAATTCTTCTTTCAGTCAATTTATGACTAAACATTTATCACTTACTGATAAACATAAAAACTTCTTCATTTCGGTAGAATATATGTGTCGGGTAAAATTTTCGGAAATGAAAAATTTTCTTTCTCTAAAATCTTATCTTTCTTACCAAATTAATTAATTTTAGTACGCAAGAAAGATGGAATATCACAGAAAGTTAATTAGAAATTAAGTTAGAGTTTTAGAAGTGTTTAGAATGTTAAGTATTAGTATCGAGTTAAGTCCTCGAGAGTCGAAGCGAATTAGAAATTAAGTTGTTTGAGATGTCGTATCTCATCGCCTGTCGTTTGTTTCTCGCTCTGATGGTTGATAAACCTAATTTCAAATGAAGGATCGAGTGAAGTCATAAAGCCGGGAATTAAGAATCCAGCAGAGTAAGATAAAGCGAAGTTCGACAGGTGGGCTTTCTAAATAAAAAAGAATGATGTTGGGAAAATTATAAGGTTTCGATTTGATACCAAAACCCAACTGATTCTCCAACTGAATAGATGATCGCGTCAACCTAAATAGTGTTTTCCAGCTCACCTGTTTGAGCTTTAGATTTTCTAGGCTTACAGGTTAAGGAAGCGGAAGACAGCAGTCGACCCAGCTGTGTTTACAGCTGGAGTCAGCTAGCAGAAGACAGTAGTCGACCCAGCTGTGTTTATAGCTGGAGTAAGCTAGCAAAAGACTGCAGGCGTCAACCTTCAGCTGAGTGATCCAGCAGAGCCTGATCAATCTGAAGAGAATTCGAGCTGAGTTCAAAACACAGCTGGTCCAAATTTGTACGAGGAACTATCTCTGAAGACTTCACTTCAAGACGATCCGGCTCCAAATTTCGAATTCAAAAGCCAGCTCTAAAGGCAGAAGATCCCGGAATCAGAGGAAGTCAACCTACCTCGACCAATGAGGGATTGCCAAATCAGCATCCTAGACTTCAGAACCTAGGATGTGACTCAAATGAAGACAGGTGCAGATACGCTCAACGGCAGATCTTGCATTTAAGATGAATAGGTAAGATTCAAACGGCTCCTCCAACGGCTAGTCTTGAATCTCTACCTATATAAACCCGTCTTCAACCTCAGGATCAGATACGAAAAACTCTCTACAAGCTTTCATTATTTGAAATCTTCATTCTTTCCAAAGCCCTCAAGCAGTTCTAGATAGATCAAAGAACACTTTGTCTTAAAGTGTTTCTAGTTAAGAAACTGCTTAGTTTTTCGTCTGTTCCCTAGGCCAAACTCATTGTATATCTTTAGCCTAGATTTCGAACGAGTTCATCATACTCTAAAGTTCTTAATTGTAAGAACTCGTTCACAGTTGGAACCCCATACCCAAACCCAAACCCAGAAAGGTTAGGTAAAGGTACGCTTGCTCGAAGCGCGTAATTCGAGTGGATAGGTTCTTCAGTACCCGGAAACTGAAGGTGTAGGCTTGACAGTGCCCGCAAACTGTTGGAACACAGCTCGGGTTAGAGTTGTGAAGTTGGTTGGTACTTGGAAACCAAGTGGTAGTGGATTACCAGTGAACCTGGTCGTGGACGTAGGAGGTGTTACTCCGAACCACGTAAAAACTCGCGTGTTTCTTACTCTCTCTCTTTACTTTCGCTTTATATTCAGCTGTGTACTAACTCCTTCATATCATTGCATATTTGTTCAAAATTGCACACACAGCTGCTCTCCAAAGACAGCTGTGTCTCTCTAAAAGTTTCACAACCTGACTAAGCTGAAAACGTTAAGTTAATATTTTCAAACTGAGTTTTTCTAAGTAACCGAGCTAAGTTTTCAAACCACCACTTTCCGCACCTCCAGCTGAGTTATTTACCCAAACCTGACCCCTCCCCAGCTGGATCGATAACTGAGCTCACCAACTCTGTGATTTAACTTGAAAAAGTTTCAAAAAATCTATTTGGTGTATTCACCCCCCCTCTACACCAAATACCCAGCTCAGGGACCATCAATTGGTATCAGAGCAGTGGTTCAAAAGACCACCGTTTCTATTTCAAGAGATCTCTCTTGACACTCTGTGTCAGTGGTCAACTGAACAGATCCGTTTTTCAGAAAAACTCATATTATTACATACTGCACATGTCTATGGATTCTTATCTTAACAGGAATCTCCCCACCTTCTCGGTAGACGACTATGCAATTTGGAAATTCAGATTGAAAAGCTTCCTTTGTGCACATCACGACATGATGTGGGACGTCATCACAGACGGACCCATCCTTATTTATAAACAAGGAAATGAACTCGTACCTGCCCATGATGGAGGACAACCAGAATACCGGCCCATTCTCAAGCTAAAGAAGGATTACTCGTCAGAAGAATGAAAGCAAGCTGGACTGGACAGCTTCGCAAGAAACACCATCTCATCAACAGTCTCAAACGCCTACCTGAGTAAGATCATCAAGTGCGAGACAGCCAAAGAGATGTGGGAAATACTTGCCAAGCTATGTGAAGGATCTGAAGAAATCAAAGAAAACAAATTCACAATAGCTTGCCAAAAATTCGACAACTTCAAGCAGCTAGCCAACGAGTCCATCGAAGCGATGGAGCTAAGGTTCTCAAACATAGTCATCGAGATAGAGACAATCAGAACTGGGAAGTATACCCAGCGGGAAAAGAATCTAAAGGTTCTTTCAGCCCTTTCAGCTGAATGGAACACTTACAAGTTAGTTCACCAAAGTCGAAGTGACTTGGGTGATCTATCTACAGAAAGGTTGTTCTCACTCTTAAAAGCCAACGAATACAACTTGAAGATCACTCAAGAAGAATCTTCAAGGCATGTAATGACGGAGAACTCACCCCAGCTCCAAAAGAAATTGCCTTCAGAGCCAACTCTGAAAAGTCAGCTCATGTCAAGTCAGCTGAGTCCTCCAAGATGAAGAAGGACAAAAAGGAAATGAGCAAAGAGGAGCTACTCGAAGAAATTGCCATGATGGTGAAAAATTATAACAGACTCAACACCAACAAGGGCAAATACAAGAAGTTCGCAAGGACTTACAGAGATAAGTACGTAGCAGCTGATGAGAAGTCAGCTGACAAACGAACAGAAGAAGGTTGCTTCAACTGCAAGGAACCAGGACACTACCGACAAGATTGTCCAAAGCTGTCCAAGAAAGACAAAGACCAATTAAAAGCTAAGGCAGCTGACAGAAGGAGAGCTTATATCGCTGATGAAGAATCAGAGTGCAATAAAATGGATGATATGCCATTTTCAGACTCGGAAGAAGAAGCCCTGATGGCCCATGATGAACCTGATTGGGATACATGCTTCATGGGACAAACAGACGGCATCGATGAAGATGAGGTAACGTCTCGAACTCTAAATCTGTCTAACATCTCACCATCACACGAACACTCTACACAGGACTCAGAATCTGGTCTACCTGATTGGAGTCAAGTAGAGAAAGTAATGAACGATTCCAAGGAGCTTCAAGAGATCCTTGACGTCATTATGTGTGAGAATGCCGAGCTGAAAGCGGAACTGGAAAAGACAAAAGTATCGAATAGCCAATTTGGTGATACAACTCAGCTCCAACAGGAAGTCATTTCACTAAAAGACAAAATACTGAAACAAGATCAGCTGATGAAGGAATTCAACACTGAGAAGAAACAGCTGATAGAAGATGTGGAAAAGGTCACAGCTGAATCGGAAAGGAAGTCAGCTGAGATCATTGAGCTGAAAAGCACCGAAGAGGTACTATCTAAAAAGATAGTAGCTCTCATCAAAGCCACGTCGACAATGGACGAGATCATTAGTGCTCAGCGTCCAGCAGCACTCAAAGCGGGACTGGGATACAACGAATCAAAGGATGCCTCAAACATTGCCTCCACAAGTGGAACAAAAGTAATGTTTCTACGTGCAAACGAACCTCCAATCCCAGCAAGTCAGCATCAACAGTTCAGGACATAGCAGGCGTCGAGAAGAACAGCTGTGAAACATTCTCAAGCTCCGTCGAGAACACAGCAGACGTCAAGAAGAACAGCTGTGAAACAGTCTCAAACTCCGTTGAGAACACAACAAACATCAAGAAGGTCAGCTGTGCGACAACCTGAAGCCCAACTCAGACAGCAACGTGCTCAACCTCAACGAAGACCACATGCTGGATTTTACAAATACCAGCCACAGCACCAGCACGTTGATCGATATCAACCGAGTTATCAGAGATACCCAGCTGGATACCACTCAAACGAGTATCAGCTGGATGATCATTTCCAGCCACAGTATCAAATGACACAGCAGAGACAAAGGAACGTCTCAGCTAGGCACACAGCTGGAAACCAAAAGAAATCCAGACAACAAAACAAGAAGACATGAAGATCACGACTCCGCCAGCAACAACAGAAGAACACAATGAATGTGTACATCGACTCAGCTGGGAGAATTATCAGATCAAATGATCCAATTCGAGTCATCAAGCAGATCTGGGTCGTCAAAGGATCTCTGTCTAACCCACAAGGACCCAATTAAAATTGGGTACCTGAATTTTAATTTTTTGTTTAGGTTGCAAGGAATCGACGCATCTCTGAGGAGTCGATGAGAACGCTTTGGTACTTGGACAGTGGATGTTCCAAGCACATGACGCACCTAAAGCATCTACTCCGGGAGTATATTGAGCGTACAGGTCCACAAGTAACATTTGGTGACAACTCCAAAGGCCTAACCAAAGGTTATGGTACATTTAAAACCAGAAATGTTATAATCCCAAATGTTTCTTATGTACAAGGATTGCAACATAACTTGCTTTCCATTAGCCAATTATGCGACAACGGTTTTTCTGTCAAGTTTGATGCACAGGGATGCACAGTGAAGCACAGGGAAACCAAGCAGATACTCCTAAGAGGGAAAAGAGAAGGAAATATGTACTTTGCTGACTGGAACAGCAGCCCTTCGGAGACTTGTCTTGTATCAAAAAGCATCAATGAAGTCAGCTGGCTGTGGCACAGACGGCTGAATCATCTCAACTTCAAGACAATCAACAAACTGGCTAGGAACCAGCTCGCTAATGGAATTCCAGATCAAGTATATGACAAAAGTCATATGTGCAGCACGTGTCAACAAGGAAAGCAGACAAGAATTTCATTCTCTCTCAAGCCAGCTCAGTCAACTGATCGAGTTCTTCAACTTCTTCACATGGATCTTTTTGGTCCAGTTATTCCAGCAAGCTTCAATGGTAGAAAATATACTCTGGTCATTGTGGATGATTTCTCAAGATTCACATGGGTATCATTCTTATACCAGAAGAGCGAAACCAGAACTAAGCTGCCTATCCTGCTGAAAAGATTATCAACACAGAAGGAGTGCAAGATAATAGCAATAAGATCAGACCGTGGAACGGAGTTTCTAAATAAAACTATTTATGATTTTTGCGAGAAGAACGGAGTTAAACACCAAACATCTGCAGCTCGCACACCTCAGCAGAATGGTGTAGCAGAAAGAAGAAACAGAACTCTCAAGGAAGCAGCTACCTCAATGCTAGCAAGCTCTGCTATCCCAAAGAAGTTCTGGGCTGAAGCAATCAACACAGCATGCTTCACTCAAAATTGCTCCCTACTCACATCAAGGCAAGGAAAGACACCATATGAGCTATGGAACAACAGAATACCATACATTGGATATTTCAAGGTATTCGGATCCAAATGTCACATTCTCAACAATGGGAAGACACAGCTCAAGACGTTCGACGAAAAGACAGACCGGGGAGTATTCTTTGGTTACTCCGCTGTGAGTAAACCATACAGAGTCTTCAACAGAAGAACTCAAATAGTGGAAGTAACTCCACATGTTACCTTTGATGAATCTTCTTTCGAATATAGAGATTCTATCAAACGAAGAAGCGAAGGAGAATCTTCAAGATTGATTCAGACAAGGGCTCAAGAGAATAGAGTCAGGAATCTGGCCGAACCATTAATTTGGGATAATGAGCCAGAGGAGGAAATTCAAAACAATCAAGAAGCTCCACCAGCTGGAAATCGAGAAGAAGCTTCAACGCCAAATCAAGGGGGAACATCATCAGCCCGAAATCCAAACACAGCTGAGTCCCCAGCTCTATCTCCAGCTGAGCCTCTACAGAAGTCTCCTCAAAATATAAATCAAAGAGAGACAAACTCTCAAGATTTAACTCCTGAGCAACTCCAAGTCAGACGAAATTTAGCCACGTCAAACATCAATCAATTGGAAGAAGAAATTCGCAAGAGAAGAAGATGGATTGAAGATCATCCATCATCAGCTATTATCGGAGAACCATCTGACCAAGTCAAAACCAGAAGCTCGGTACACTCGAAGCTTCGTCGGATCATCGAAGCGGTGACACAGCTCAACTCTCAGTAGAGCTCGAACTGACGGTCTATGATGAAGACACAACTCTAATGGCGTGTTACGTAGCTCAAGTGCCAGAGCCTCAATCAATTCTCGAAGCTTTGAAGAGCGTGCCTTAGACCAACGCCATGCAAGAAGAGCTGAACGAATTCCTCAAAAATTGTGTCTGGGAATTAGTCGACAGACCTCAAGAAGTCAAAGTCATAGGACTCAAATGGATATTCAAGAACAAATTGGATACCCTGGGAGTCGTCATCAGAAACAAAGCTCGACTGGTTGCCAAGGGCTACACTCAGCAGGAAGGAATTGACTTCGAAGAATCATTTGCTCCAGTAGCACGACTGGAAGCAATCAGACTATTTCTCGCCTATGCAGCACATCACAAATTCAAGGTCTATCAAATGGATGTGAAGAGTGCATTCGTAAATGGAGAAATCAAAGAAGATGTCTACGTTGAACAACCTCCAGGATTTGAAGTAGAAGGAAATAAAGTCTACAAGCTAAAGAAGGCGCTTTATGGATTGAAGCAAGCACCTCGAGCTTGGTATGACACTCTCTCAAGTTTTCTCGTATCCAAAGGATTCAAGAAGGGCTCAATAGACAGAACTCTTTTTACCATCAAATCAGGAGAAGACATCCTGGTTGTTCAAATCTACGTAGACGACATCATCTTTGGATCAAGATCAACAAAACCGCTGATAGAAACAAGGTTCAAAATGCTGTGCGGATTACTCGGACTTCTCAATCCAGACGATGCTTCATCCAGCTGATCTGAAGCAGATCCAGCTGATTGGAAGCAGACCCAGCTGAACGGAAGCAGATTCAGCTGAACGGAAGCAGATCCAGCTGAATGCAAGCAGACAACTGATATTCAGATTCAACGTTACTGATATCAGCTGAGAAAGAATTCAGCTAAACCAGATGCTGAAAGGAAAGGATTATTCAGCTGAGGGGGAACCAGCTGGATCCACGATGACCCAGCACACCCACTCAACCGAGGTATCAGCTGACTACAATGATCAGCTGAGAGGTTTGCAACAACATTAATTACACCGACTCAATCTGTTTTCTGTCAACTCACATCTTGTCATTTCTAATCAATATTAATTAAAAGTCTGCAAAGAATTGAATAATGGGAGTTTCGAGGCAAAAGTTAAAACGTCTCAACCGTTCTCTCTCGCGCATTAACTCACATATTCTAATCAAGAATTTAATATGTAGAGAGAATCACTCCCAGCCGTAGATCTTCTTATCAATAGACAAATCTTGATCGTCCATTCATCAAGAAAATTCTTTAAATATGCTAGAAGACATACGCATCAACCCTAGAAAGTTTTTTGGCATTCTTTCTTATTTCCATCAATTAGTATTATTCGTTTCTACTAACAAAAGATGTAGAAGAAGAACATGGAATCCAGAAAGATATCTCTCGAAGCCGATCAAACTTGAAGAATCTGTCAAAGCTTCAAGATAAGAGTTGCTTAACTCTCAAAGAAGACGGAAGTCCAGAAGAAGGTGAAGCACATCGACAGAACCGAGCCGGCGCGATGGCGCAAAGCTCGAGAACGTCATTCACCGAGGAAGGTGCGAAAACTTTACGGGAATGTCAAAGGAAAAAAACCTC